>JADLZK010003566.1:0-18345 GCA_015847255.1 Hyparrhenia diplandra
GGGGTTCATGGCCGATTTGATCTCATCTACATCCAATCGACACAAACCAATCTACAAAACCCTACTTTCTCTCTTCAACCTTCTACATCTTTGTTCATCGCTTGATCCGACGACCAAGGATGGCGCCCTAACTGCTTAGGCCAACCTAGGCAACCCGGCAGCGTCCTTGCCGCGGCGGGGTCCCTCGAGGCGAAACTGGCGGCTTCTTTGCTAGTTTGCTCGGAAACTAGCCGTTCTTAAATCACGTAGCGCGATTGTTATCCTTTGCGGTTTGCTTGTAAACTCGCGCTCTTCACAGCGAAAGTGTGTTGATTATCCTGCTGTAATCTACGGTCCATCGTGACCTTGAGTGTGTTAGTGCGAACTCTAATTTGCGTCAACATACTTTTTGGCGACTCCGCGGGGAGCGATTGCTTCGGCTCTACTTTGCGACCGAATCTATCTACCCTAGCTATATTCACCGTTGATCTTTTATTTGTCGCCATTAAATCTGGCCCAAGACCCGGTTGCATCTAGTGTTGCGCTAGATTCGACAACAAATCGGTACAGTCGATTCGTTGGTCGCGCTTGTATACAGTGGAATCGGACTTGACACAAAGCAACAGGCTGGAAGCTCCTTCGCTGATCATTAAAGCTACATCCCTACGTAGTACCAATTGGGAGACTACCATCCTGTAGCAAATTGGTCTTTAATATTATTATATTATTCCATATATATACGCATACACGGGAGGCCTTCGGATCACGTGGAGACGGCTAGGCATTTGGTTCGATTGCGTTCTTTGCATCCACGAGAGGAAAAATTCTTGTTGCCCACGAGGTGTATGGAAATCAGATTTGCGCTTCTTGGTGAACCAAGTGAACTGGTATATTTTTGGATATCGGACAATTACAAGAATACATGGAGTACCGAGGTGATCCGTCGCAATCTTGGTTGATTATCGAGGTACAACACGCAAATTCATATGATAATTATGATAATTATTTTGTAAGTGATATAAATTCTCATGTTGATACTACTTAGTTATGATAATGCTAGATATGTTGCATCGGCTAATAATTTTAGTGACTATTATAATCAAGAGCCAATGATTGCTACAAATTCATCGATTTTAATGCTACTAGCAAAGTATGCAACATGTAAATCCATATTCATCGGTCGTAAGCTCACAACATGTGGTTTCGCCACAAGACAAGCCGATGAATGAGAGAATTGGCTGTAATGATGGTAATTATTTTGCCAATTACTCTCAAAATTCAGCAACTTATGCCAATGTTTATTCTCATAATTCGGCTTCTTATGTTACTCTAACTTAAGCCGAATTAATAAAAATTCAGCAAGGCATGTTAATGATTATGCTTTCGCAATTCGGCTTTGTATGTTACTTCTAACCATAGCCGAATTAGTGAAATTTCAGCAAGGCATTCAAGTGCTAAATCTTATAATTCGGCTTCATCTCTTGCTAGCCGAATGCAAGAAGATTTAGCACATGCTAAAAATCCACACGGTTCTTTTGATTGGAAGGTACCCACTTATCATAGACCGTATCCATGGTATTTTGATGAAGTACAAGCTCCCGATGGATGGAGGGTACCCGATTTTCATAAATTTGGTGGTGAAGGTAGTACATCTGCTGTAGAACACATTAATGTATATCTTTCACGGTTGGGCTACTATGATAATATGGACTATGTGAAGGTACGATATTTTCCTTTATCCTTAATTGGTATTGCTTTTGCATGGTATACATCGTTGCTAAAAATACTATTGAATTATGGTCCGATTTAGAGAAGCAATTCGTAAATATTTTGAAAAAGATCAATAAAAGAAGGCCGATCACAATTGGGTCATCGACCGAAAGTGGATTACTAACAAATCCTCAAAAATCAAGTCTTGCTACGAGAAAAGCATGAAAAGCATCGAAACATGCTATACTTGACTTTTCGGGAGCTAAAGGGTTGTGCGCTTATCTAGTGATTATTATATTATTAATGGAGATGAAACCCCAACAAGCACAAAGGAAGGGCTGCTCACCTACTCACGACCAACTAAGCCGATTTACAAATCGGCTGGGTCGCTTGCCACTACAGCTTGCCCACGAAGTCGGCTAAACCGACTCTTGGTCAGCCAAGCCGACTATTCCTACCACATACCTTGAATCGGCTAGGTCGGTTGTCCAATCGGCCAAGGCGATTCCGTTGTTATACTTGGTGTTCGGGACGGTGGGCGGCGTCCGTCGCCTAAAGGCAGCTTCTTCGGTTCTGCGGTGCCGATGTGTCTTTGGATGATTCGGCACCTGATGTTGATCGTTCTTGGAGGTGAAAAACCACATTATTCAAGTCAAGGATGTTCATCTCTCGACATGATCAACAAGGTAGAAAACACAAATATTTTGCTTAAATTCCAATCCGGTCATACTATTTCAATTCTCGCGGCTATTAGAGATATCATTGGAAGTAGGAGACCGATTGGTAATAGCAATTTATTTGTTTATGATAAAATAAATTCAGATTCTATCGGCCAGCGCATTATGTCGTATGGCAAGGCCGATAATTCTAATTTGTCAAAGCTACAAACCCTCAAAGGACAAGCGTAAAAGGCGTGGCCGAATGGATTGATGATAAATCGATCCTTTCGTTTGCCTAGCTTTGAAGCCGACTCCACAAAAAGAATCGGCTTGATAAAATAAAATATAGCTTTGACTTTACTTTTGTGACCGGGTCTTTGATATCTTGTTGAAGAATAATTTTATTAGAATCATTGATCACAATGTTTTGTCATCAAATAAAAATTTAGAACAGCTTACATATTGCAAGTGGCATAATTCTTATGATCATAATACATGTGATTGCAATTTGTTTCGTCGGGTGATCAATCGGCCATTGATAAAGGCCGTTTGAGATTTTACGAAGCTCAACAAATGGACCGATTGGATACAATCGGTCTTGATGGCAAACAGGGTTTCAAATCGGGCTTGCATTAGCCGATTCACTCAAAAACTCAAAGTCCCATTC
Source organism: Hyparrhenia diplandra (assembly GCA_015847255.1). Lineage (NCBI taxonomy): Eukaryota > Viridiplantae > Streptophyta > Magnoliopsida > Poales > Poaceae > Hyparrhenia > Hyparrhenia diplandra. The sequence goes on from JADLZK010003566.1 coordinate 3,016, forward strand.
ATAAGCAAAAAGTGCAGCACACACATAAAGGTGGAGTATTGGTTCCTCGCTCATTAATGTGTCAAGATCTTCACCAAAGAAGAGGCGTGTGCTAGCGAAATTCACAATCGGCGAACACTACTTACCTCGTAGCCGATTGAGCCAAAGCCAATCGTGTGCCGATAAGAAAGAGCTAACTAAGTCGGCTAGGCCAACTACCTTACTTGAGATGGCTAAGCCGCAGGCCTAGAGGCAACCAAGCTGGCTAAGGTTGCTGCCATTGAGCATGAATCGGCATTGGCGACTTACGAGTCGGCTAAGTCGATTCCTATTGTTGTAGATTTTTCCACGGCGCTTGAAAGTTTCGCCACTACTATGGTGGGCGTCGGGACACAAGAAGAAGAGGGAGGAGGAAATTAGTGGCTGGAGAGAGCACACAAACTCTTTTCAAAAAAGTATTGCTAACGGTGAGATCATCGGCAGCGAGAACTTTGGTTGCTACATCTTTCGTCACTAAGGTACAAGATTGCATCGGCCTACATGTTGTCTTCAATTGGAAGGCCGATGATAATGTTTCAAAGTTAAAGCTTTTCCCAATGCTTAATGTGAATTATACATATATGTGGATTGCTTTACTTACTTTTGAATTTAATTCATACTTGGTCCCGAATGAGATATAAGTTTTGCAATTACTTTGGATTCTATGATTCGAGGCTAAGATTGAAAAATATTGCTCATGCCGATGTTTGTTATACATTTAATTACGGCATGAAAGATGATTGTAAAGGTGCGGCCGAATGGATTGGTGTTAAATTTAATCTCTTTAAGTTGCCAAGCATTGAAGCCGATTCTACAAAAAAATCGGCTTACAAATTTAATGCTCACCTTTGGTTCTATCTGTTGTGATCATGTCTTGAACATGTTGTTTAAAAGTAAATTTATTAGGCATATTGATCACAATGCTTTGCCATCAATTCAGAACTTAGAAGAGCTTATATATTGCAAGTTATGTAATTCATTTTGATCATAATACTCATAGTTGCAATGTATTTCATCATGAGATCCAATCGGACATTGATAATGACCGATTGAGGTTTTTTGAAGCTCAACAAGTGGACCGATTAGATTCAATGGGGCCCGATGGCAACTTGAGGTTTTGAATCGGCTTGCACTACTAGCCCGATTCACTTGAAGATCAAGGCTCTAACGCTCAAGAGAGAGATGGAAGACCCTCAAGTGAAGACAGAATTGTTGTCCATAAAATTAAAATTGAAGATGTTTCAAAGGATAGCAATATTGCTCGATGTTGGAGAACTTTGGGGGCAAATAAAATCTCTCCATCTCCACCAAAAGCCGATTGATTCCATTGAGCAAGGGAATCGGGTGGAGGTCATTTGTTGCAGCATGTTCATCAAAAAGAAGGATGCTCATAAAGCTAATGGAGGCAAGGAGCATGACAAAGAAAAAGGCAATAGGAGACCGGAAGCTTAGCTTCGAGGAGCTCTGCCAAATATACAAAGATAGGGAAGCGAATCGATTGAAGAAAGCCCAAACATCAAAGTTGCCTCCAAAACATAAACCTCAAAAAAACAACATTGGCAAAGGAAGGTTTATGTTCCGTCATATTTCGGGCCACAACATGTGGAGTATGCAGCTCGAAAAGCTTGAAAGAGTCATTATCTTACAAAGACCGATTTGATCATAATCGGTCGGAGTTCATGCCAAAAGGGAAGGTGGTAAAACAAGTTTACCGCGTGAAGTATGATGGGCGTAAAAGAACAATTCAGATTTAAATGTTACCATTGAAAAGCCGATTACATTGTTGAAAAATCTGGCTATTGATGGTAAACAAGTTGAAAATTCAGCCATTTATATTGTAGGTACTAAATCTGAACAAAAGAAGATAAAAGTACCTAAGAACAAGAAAGAATTGTCACTATCACAATGAAGACAAAACCGACATGCTTAATCGGTTTACCAAAGTGGCAGGAAAAAATTGCGAAGCTCGGTGCAGGAAGCTAAAAGAAAGGGGCTTAGCATGGTTCCCAAAAGGAAGCATTAAAGATCGAAAGGATGATGATCAAGCAAGTGGTGCATCACAAACAACTAATAGAAGGAAAAGATGCGAGGACACAATTGCCAAGTTGGAGGTTTGCACCAAATCATCAGAATCATTGGTCATGGCATCATCCATTTTTCTTTGCCTGTGCATATGAGGAATTCACCTCAAGGTATGCATGGTTATCCCTCATATTCTTATGTTGATCCTTGGTATGGGTCTTTATATTATGGAGGGATGTCGAATTATCACGCTTATCAATGATCAAGAGCCGAAATATTTTATTTCGGTCATGCATATTCCTCGTGTGTGAATTCATATGGCCGATACTTTATTATAAGCCAAAGCATGCAATATAGCCGATGAATGTTTAGAACCGTCGTGCTATATGAAAGGCCCCTAGGAATTTTATTTCGATGATTTAAGGCCCGAGGGGCAAGAAGAAGATCACTTGCATATAAAATATATGCAAAGAGCAAACTTGCTTGCTCAAGAGGCATCCGGCTTTGAGGTAAAAAGAAAATATTTTCATTTACAACATTTGCCGATGCATGAAAATTTGCTTGTTTTGATTCTAGTAAGAATTCGGTTCAACCAAAATTAATTGGACAAACCGATGTTACTAATGATTTGGGACAGCAATGTAAAAGTTCTTTTAAATCGGTCTATCTCTTTTTTGGACAATGGTAGTACCGATTTAGAAGATTGGAGAACTCCTCTCATAAAATTCTTGCAGGAGCCTAGCACTAAGGTTGACAAGAATGTTCGGCTGCTTGCTTTTAAGTACACATTGCATAATGGAGAGCTTTATAGGAGGACTGCCGAAGATTTGTTGCTAAAGTGTCTAGGAACCGATCAAGCAAAGTGGCAATGGGAGAAGTACATGAAGGCATTTGTGGTACGCATCAATCGGCTCCAAAGATGAAGTGGTTGCTAAGAAGGGCTGGTTTCTATTGGCCTACTATGATGGCTGATTGTTTTTCGCTACTACAAAGGATGTGAAGAGTGTCAGCGGTTTGGGAATATTCAGCTAGTGCCGGTTTTGCTATGCTTCATCCTATAATCAAACCGTGGCCTTTCCGTGGTTGGGGCTTGGATTTCATTGGACAGATTCATCCTCCATCTTCGAAGGGGCATAAGTTCATCTTGGTTGCTACCGACTACTTCACTAAATGGTCGGAAGCAGTTCCATTGAAGAACATGACACACAAGGAGGTAATTGAGTTCATCCGCGAGCATATTATTCATAGATTCGACATTCCTCAAACATTAACTACGGATCAAGGGACGTCATTTATGGCTAAGGAAGTGAAGGATTTTTGCCGAATCATATAAGATTAAGATGCTAAATTCATCTCCATATTATGCTCAAGCCAATGGTCAGCGAGTCAACTAACAAAACTTTTGATCAAGCTTATTAAGAAGAAAATAATAGAACATCCAAGAAGGTGGCATGAGGTCTTGTCGAGGAAGCTTTGTGGGCTCATCGCATATCGAGGCATGGTGCAACTAAAGTCACTCCTTATGAGTTGGTGTATGGACAAGAGTCGGTGTTACCCGTTGAGGTAAATTTGGATGCATATAGATTTGCTAAACAAAATGATTTATCTCCTACTATGTATCATGATTTGATGATGGACAACATCGACGAGGTAACCGACAAGAGAATACAAGCTCTAAAGGAAATTGAGAAAAGACAAAGCCCGTGTTGCAAGAGCTTACAACAAGAAAGTCAAGAGCAAATCGTTCCAAATCGGTGACTTAGTTTGGCAAACTATATTCTGGATAGGGTCGAAGAGCAATCAATTTGGCAAGTGGTCACCTAATTGGAAAGGTCCTTTTAAAAGGTGGTCAAAGTGATATTTGGAAACTCCTATGTGCTTGAGTCAACAGTGATGGAAAACGCCAAGATAAAGGCGATTAACGGGAGGTATTTGAAAAAATATTTCCCTAGTGTTTGGCAAGAGGCCTAGTGCTCTCCAAACAATGGCCAATGCATGCATCGCCCTTAGAATAAAAATGGCGATACATAGTATCGCCCTTAGCCACTGGACAACCCATCGATGGGCATTCATGTTGTTTGGTTTTTCTTGTTTTGTTTTCGAGGTTCGTGCACCTCTCACGAAAGCTTGGGGGCATGTGTTGACACCCAAAAATGGCATAGGCTAAACCACTTTGCAAAATTCGGACTTAGCCATATTTTGGAGGTCCAAGTCACGCAAATTTCCAGACTTAGCCAAATTCTCGAGGAGGATCGAAAACGGCTTTACGGAACACGACCGGACTCTCAGCGACCGGACTCAGCGTGGCGTCCGGTCCGGCGTCGGCCAGCGGCGTCCCCGGGTCGGGCGCTGCGGACCTACGCGACGCGGTGGCCGGGGCGTCCGGTGACCCCCGTCGGCGTCAGGTCGGTTTGGCGTTCAGGCCTGCTGCGGACTCTCGACCACCGGAAGCACACATCGCGTCCGGTCCTGCGTCGGTGCGGGGTCCCGGTGAGTTTTGGCGGCGAATCGATCTGCGGGGGCTTACTGGAATGTGCCGGACTCGACCACCCGGTGCGTCGGTGCTCTACTTTGTAGCAGCGTCGGTCAGTCCGATTTGGCTGATCGAACGTATCCAAATCGGTTTGTTTCCAAACTTGTTTGGTGCGATTTTTGGTGATTGGAAACGTCCTAGGACGCCTTCCTAAAAGGATAAGACCACCCTCCCTATATAATGAAGGGGTTCATGGCCGATTTGATCTCATCTACATCCAATCGACACAAACCAATCTACAAACCCTACTTTCTCTCTTCAACCTTCTACATGCTGTTCATCGCTTGATCCGACGACCAAGGATGGCGCCCCTAGGCTTGTAGGCCAACCTAGGGCAACCCGGCCGGCGTCCACGGCGGGGTCCCTCAGGGCGAGCTTCGGCGGCTTCTTTGCTAGTTTGCTCGGAAACTAGCCCGTTCTAAATCACGTAGCGCGATTGTTATCCTTTGCCGGTTTGCTTGTAAACTCGCCGCTCTTTGAAAGTGTGTTGATTATCCAGGCTGTAATCTACGGTCCATCGTGACCTTCGAGTGTGTTAGTGCGAACTCTAATTTGCGTCAACAAATTCTTACCACCGGTATCACGTGGGCGGTGAAGAGACAAAAGATGCCATTTTGGCCTCCGTTCGTGCAATTTTGTCAACATTTCTGGCGATTGGCAGATTTTTAACCAAGATAGATCCGATCGCCATGAAAAGTGACATTGGAAGCCCAACATGACCTAATTTAGAGGATCAAAAGTATAATTCTTATAGTTATCACGTGGGGCGGCTAAGGAGCCCAAAGATGCCATTTGGCCTCCATTCAGGAAATTTACATCCACGATTACTAGCGGTGACATTTTTTTGAGATACAGTAACTCCAATCGTAGTGATTACGGACTCGTGCAAAGCTAGTAGAAAGCTATTTTTGAAATTCATAAGTCCATGTCGATAGGCATCACGAAGGCTCGCAAAATTGACGGTTTTCAAAAGAGGTCATTCGGCCTCCGTTCGAGGCGATTTCGTCAACATTTATGGAGATTGGCGATTTTGACCAAGATAGATCGTCGCCACGAAAAGTGACTGTTGGAAGCCCAGCAGGATGTAATTTAACATTATCGAAAAGTAAAATTCTTACGGGTATCACGTGGGGCGATTTGAAGAGACAAAAGATGCCATTTTGGCCTCTGTTCGAGGCAGATTTCGGCGATTGGAATTTTTGACCAAGATAGATCCAATCACCACGAAAAGTGACTGTTGGAAGCCCAACGAGGATGTAATTCAACGCATCAAAAAGTAACATTCTTACGGGTATCACATGGGCGGTGAAGAGACAAAAGATGCCATTTTGGCGTCCATTCGTGCGAATTTACATCAACATTTATGGAGATTGGAAGATTTTTACCAAGATAGATCCGGTCGCCACGAAAAGTGACTGTTGGAAGCCCATGAGGATGTAATTTAACATTATCGAAAAGTAAAATTCTTACGGGGTATCACGTGGGCGGTGAAGAGACAAAAGATGCCATTTTGGCCTCTGTTCAGGCGATTTCTGGCGATTGGCAGATTTTTGACCAAGATAGATTCAATCGCCACGAAAAGTGACTGTTGGAAGCCCAACGAGGATGTAATTCAACGCATCAAAAAGTAACAATCTTACGGGTATCACATGGGCAAATTTGAAGAGACAAAAGATGCCATTTTGGCCTCCATTCGTGCAGATTTTGGTCAACATTTATGGAGATTGGCAGATTTTGACCAAGATAGATCCGTCGCCACGAAAAGTGACACATTTGGAAGCCCAACAGGATGTAATTTAACATTATCAAAAAGTAAAATTCTTACAGGGGTATCACGTGGATGGGCGAAGAGACAAAAGATGCCATTTTGGCCTCTGTTCGGGCAGATTTACGGCGATTGGCAGATTTTTGACCAAGATAGATCAATCGCCACGAAAAGTGACACATTGGAAGCCCAGCGAGGATGTAATTCAACGCATCAAAAGTAACAATCTTTACGGGTATCACATGGGCAGCTGAAGAGACAAAAGATGCCATTTTAGCCTCCATTCGTGAAGATTTCTGTCAACATTTCGGCGATTGGCAGATTTTTGACCAAGATAGATCCGGCCACCATGAAAAGTGACCTGTTGGAAGCCCAACGAGGATGTAATTCAACGTATCAAAAAGTAAAATTCTTACGGTATCAAGTATAAAAATGAAGAGACAAAAGATGCCATTTTGGCCTCCGTTCGTGCGATTTCTGTCAACATTTTGGCGATTGGCAGATTTTTTAACCAAGATAGATCCGGTCGCCACGAAAAGTGAACTGTTGGAAGCCCAACAGGATGTAATTCAACGCATCAAAAGTAAAATTCTTACGGGTATCACGTGGGCAGTGAAGTGACAAAAGATGCCATTTTGGCCTCCGTTCGGCGATTTACATCAACATTTACGGAGATTGGTGGATTTTTGACCAAGATAGATCCGATCGCCATGAAAAGTGACTGTTGGAAGCCCAACATGACCTAATTTAGAGGATCGAAAAGTATAATTCTTACGATTATCACGTGGGGCGGCTAAGGAGCCCAAAGATGCCATTTGGCCTCCATTCGAGGGAAATTTCATCCACGATTCCTAGCGGTGACATTTTTGAGTTCTGTAACTCCAATCGTAGTGATTACGGACTCCGTGCGAAGCTAGTAGAAAGCTATTTTTTGAAATCCATAAGTCCATGTCGATAGGCATCGCGAAGGCTCATAAAATTGATGGTTTTCAAAGAGGTCATTCGGCCTCCGTTCGAGGCGATTTACGTCAACATTTATGGAGATTGGCGATTTTGACCAAGATAGATCCAGTCACCATGAAAAGTGACTGTTGGAAGCCCAACGAGGATGTAATTTAACATTATCGAAAAGTAAAATTCTTACGGGTATCACGTGGGCATTTGAAGAGACAAAAGATGCTATTTTGGCCTCTGTTCGGGCAGATTTCGGCGATTGGCGATTTTTGACCAAGATAGATCAATCGCCACGAAAAGTGACTGTTGGAAGCCCAAGGATGTAATTCAACGCATCAAAAGTAACATTCTTACGGGTATCACATGGGCGTTTGAAGAGACAAAAGATGCCATTTTGACCTCCATTCATGCAGATTTACATCAACATTTACGGCGATTGGCGGATTTTTTGACCAAGATAGATCCGGCCGCCATGAAAAGTGACTGTTGGAAGCCCAACAGGATGTAATTCAACGTATCAAAAAGTAAAATTCTTACGGTATCACGTGGGCGGTGAAGAGACAAAAGATGCCATTTTGGCCTCCGTTCGTGCGATTTACATCAACATTTACGGCGATTGGCGATTTTTAACCAAGATAGATCCGATCGCCATGAAAAGTGACTGTTGGAAGCCCAACATGACCTAATTTAGAAGGATCAAAAGTATAATTCTTATAGTTATCACGTGGGGGCAGCTAAGGAGCCCAAAGATGCCATTTTGGCCTCCATTGAGGAAATTTACATCCCGCGATTACTAGCGGTGACATTTTTGAGTTCTGTAACTCCAATCGTAGTGATTCGGACTCCATGCGAAGCTAGTAGAAAGCTATTTTTGAAATTCATAAGTCCATGTCGATAGGCATCACGAGGCTCGCAAAATTGATGGTTTTCAAAAGAGGTCATTCGGCCTCCGTTGGGCGATTTACATCAACATTTATGGAGATTGGCAGATTTTGACCAAGATAGATCCCGGTCGCCACGAAAAGTGACTGTTGGAAGCCCAACGAGGATGTAATTTAACATTATCGAAAAGTAAAATTCTTACGGGTATCACGTGGGCGGTGAAGAGACAAAAGATGCCATTTTGGCCTCTCGCTCGGGCAGATTTACGGCGATTGGCGAATTTTTGACCAAGATAGATTCAATCACCACGAAAAGTGACCATTTGGAAGCCCAAGGATGTAATTCAACGCATCAAAAGTAACATTCTTACGGGTATCACATGGGCGGTGAAGAGACAAAAGATGCCATTTTGGCGTCCATTCGTGCAATTTACATCAATATTTATGGAGATTGGAAGATTTTTACCAAGATAGATCCGATCGCCCACGAAAAGTGACTGTTGGAAGCCCAACAGGATGTAATTTAACATTATCGAAAAAGTAAAATTCTTACGGTATCACGTGGGCGGTGAAGAGACAAAAGATGCCATTTTGGCCTGTTGTTCGGGCAGATTTACGGCGATTGGCGATTTTTGACCAAGATAGATTCAATCGCCCACGAAAAGTGACCTGTTGGAAGCCCGCGAGGATGTAATTCAACGCATCAAAAAGTAACAATCTTACGAGGTATCACATGGGCGGTGAAGAGACAAAAAGATGCCATTTGGCCTCCATTCGTGCGATTTACGTCAACATTTATGGAGATTGGCGATTTTGACCAAGATAGATCCGATCGCCCGCGAAAAGTGACTGTTGGAAGCCCAACAGGATGTAATTTAACATTATCGAAAAAGTAAAATTCTTACGGGTATCACGTGGGCGGTGAAGAGACAAAAGATGCCATTTTGGCCTCATTTCGGGCAGATTTACGGCGATTGGCGATTTTTGACCAAGATAGATCCAATCGCCCGCGAAAAGTGACCTGTTGGAAGCCCAGCAGGATGTAATTCAACGCATCAAAAGTAACAATCTTATAGGTATCACATGGGCGTGAAGAGACAAAAGATGCCATTTTGGCCTCCATTCGTGAAGATTTACGTCAACATTTACGGCGATTGGCGGTTTTGACCAAGATAGATCCGACCACCATGAAAAGTGACCTGTTGGAAGCCCAGCGAGGATGTAATTCAACGTATCAAAAAAGTAAAATTCTTACGGTATCAAGTGGGCGGCTGAAGAGACAAAAGATGCCATTTTGGCCTCCGTTCGTGCGATTTACATCAACATTTACGGCGATTGGCAGATTTTTAACCAAGATAGATCCGGTCGCCACGAAAAGTGAAGCGTTGGAAGCCCAACGAGGATGTAATTCAACGCATCAAAAAGTAAAATTCTTACGGGTATCACGTGGGCGGTGAAGTGACAAAAGATGCCATTTTGGCCTCCGTTCGGCGATTTACATCAGCATTTACGGAGATTGGTGGATTTTTGACCAAGATAGATCCGTCGCCATGAAAAGTGACACATTTGGAAGCCCAACATGACCTAATTTAGAGGATCGAAAAGTATAATTCTTACGGTTATCACGTGGGGCAGCTAAGGAGCCCAAAGATGCCATTTTGGCCTCCATTCGAGGATTTTTACGTCACGATTCCTAGCGGTGACATTTTTGAGGATTACGTAACTCAATCGTAGTGATTACGGACTCGTGTGAGAAGCTAGTAGAAAGCTATTTTTGAAATCCATAAGTCCATGTCGATAGGCATCGCGAAGGCTCGCAAAATTGATGGTTTTCAAAGAGGTCATTCGGCCTCCGTTGAGGCAGATTTCTGTCAACATTTATGGAGATTGGCGATTTTGACCAAGATAGATCGATCACCATGAAAAGTGACCTGTTGGAAGCCAACAGGATGTAATTTAACATTATCGAAAAGTAAAAATTCTTACGGGTATCACGTGGGCATTTGAAGAGACAAAAGATGCTATTTTGGCCTCTGTTCGGGCAGATTTACGGCGATTGGCAGATTTTTGACCAAGATAGATCAATCGCCACGAAAAGTGACTGTTGGAAGCCTAACAGGATGTAATTCAACGCATCAAAAGTAACATTCTTCACGGGTATCACATGGGCATTTGAAGAGACAAAAGATGCCATTTTGACCTCCATTCATGCGATTTACATCAGCATTTACGGCGATTGGCGATTTTTGACCAAGATAGATCCGGCCGCCATGAAAAGTGACTGTTGGAAGCCCAAGAGGATGTAATTCAACGTATCAAAAAGTAAAATTCTTACGGTATCACGTGCATTTTTGAAGAGACAAAAGATGCCATTTTGGCCTCCGTTCGTGCGATTTACATCAACATTTACGGCGATTGGTGATTTTTAAGCAAGATAGATCGAGTCGCCATGAAAAGTGACTGTTGGAAGCCCAACATGACCTAATTTAGAGGATCAAAAAGTATAATTCTTATAGTTATCACGTGGGGCAGCTAAGGAGCCCAAAAGATGCCATTTTGGCCTCCATTGAGGAGGAAATTTACATCCGCGATTACTAGCGGTGACATTTTTTTTTTGAGTTCTGTAACTCAATCGTAGTGATTCTGGACTCCGTGCGAAGCTAGTAGAAAGCTATTTTTGAAATTCATAAGTCCATGTCGATAGGCATCACGAAGGCTCGCAAAATTGATGGTTTTCAAAGAGGTCATTCGGCCTCCGTTTGAGGGCGATTTCTGTCAGCATTTATGGAGATTGGCGGATTTTGACCAAGATAGATCCGATCGCCCGAAAAGTGACACACATGTTGGAAGCCCAACAGGATGTAATTAACATTATCGAAAAGTAAAATTCTTACGGGTATCACGTGGGCGGTGAAGAGACAAAAGATGCCATTTTGGCCTCTGTTCGGGGCAGATTTACGGCGATTGGCGGTACGACCAAGATAGATTCAATCGCCACGAAAAGTGACCTGTTGGAAGCCCAGCGAGGATGTAATTCACGCATCAAAAAGTAACATTCTTACGGGTATCACATGGGCGGCTGAAGAGACAAAAGATGCCATTTTGGCGTCCATTCGATGCGGATTTCTGTCAATATTTATGGAGATTGGAAGATTTTTACCAAGATAGATCCGATCGCCCACGAAAAGTGACTTTGTTGGAAGCCCAACGAGGATGTAATTTAACATTATCGAAAAGTAAAATTCTTACGGGTATCACGTGGGCGGTGAAGAGACAAAAGATGCCATTTTGGCCTCTGTTCGAGGCGATTTACGGCGATTGGCGGTTTACGACCAAGATAGATTCAATCGCCCGCGAAAAGTGACTTTGTTGGAAGCCCGCGAGGATGTAATTCAACGCATCAAAAGTAACAATCTTACATTTGAAGAGGGTATCACATGGCGATTTTGAAGAGACAAAGATGCCATTTTGGCCTCCATTCGTCTCAAAAGTGATTTACATGTCAACATTTATGGAGATTGGCGATTTTTGACCAAGATAGATCCGATCGCCACGAAAAGTGACTGTTGGAAGCTAACGGGATGTAATTTAACATTATCAAAAGTAAAATTCTTACGGGTATCACGTGGGTATTTGAAGAGACAAAAGATGCCATTTTGGCCTCGTGCGATTTCGGGCAGATTTCTGGCGATTGGTAGATTTTGACCAAGATAGATCCAATCGCCATTTGGAAAAGTGACTTACTGTTGGAAGCCCAGCGGGGATGTAATTCAACGCATCAAAAGTAACAATACTACGGGTATCACATGGGCGGTGAAGAGACAAAAGATGCCATTTTAGCCTCCATTTCGTGAAGATTTCTGTCAGCATTTCTGGCGATTGGCGGATTTACGACCAAGATAGATCCGACCACCATGAAAAGTGACACTGTTGGAAGCCCGAGGATGTAATTCAACGTATCAAAAAAGTAAAATTCTTACGGTATCAAGTGGGCGGTGAAGAGACAAAAGATGCCATTTTGGCCTCCGTTCGTGCGATTTACATCCAGCATTTCGGCGATTGGCATTTTTTTTAACCAAGATAGATCCGATCACCCACGAAAAGTGAAGCTGTTGGAAATCCAGCGAGGATGTAATTCAACGCATCAAAAGTAAAATTCTTACGGGTATCACGTGGGCATTTGAAGTGACAAAAGATGCCATTTTTGGCCTCGTTCGAGCGATTTTACGTCAGCATTTACGGAGATTGGTGGATTTTTGACCAAGATAGATCCGGTCGCCATGAAAAGTGACTGTTGGAAGCCCAACATGACCTAATTTAGAGGATCGAAAAGTATAATTCTTACGATTATCACGTGGGGCAGCTAAGAGCCCAAAAGATGCCATTTTGGCCTCCATTGAGGGAAATTTACATCATGATTCCTAAGCGGTGACATTTTTTGAGTTACATAACTCAATCGTAGTGATTACGGACTCCGTGCGAAGCTAGTAGAAAGCTATTTTTTGAAATCCATAAGTCCATGTCGATAGGCATCGCGAAGGCTCGCAAAATTGATGTTTTCAAAAGGTCATTCCCGGCCTCCGTTGGGCGATTTTCATCAACATTTATGGAGATTGGCGATTTTTGACCAAGATAGATCCGATCACCATGAAAAGTGACACATGTTGGAAGCCCAGCGAGGATGTAATTTAACATTATCGAAAAGTAAAATTCTTACGGGTATCACGTGGGCGGCGTGAAGAGACAAAAGATGCTATTTTGGCCTCTGTTCGGGCGATTTACGGCGATTGGCGGATTTACGACCAAAGATAGATCAATCGCCACGAAAAGTGACACGGTTGGAAGCCCAGCGAGGATGTAATTCAACGCATCAAAAGTAACATTCTTACGGGTATCACATGGGCGGTGAAGAGACAAAGATGCCATTTTGACCTCCATTCATGCGATTTACATCAGCATTTACGGCGATTGGCGGATTTTTGACCAAGATAGATCCGGCCGCCATGAAAAGTGACTGTTGGAAGCCCAGCGAGGATGTAATTCAGCGTATCAAAAAAGTAAAATTCTTACGGTATCACGTGGGCGGTGAAGAGACAAAAAGATGCCATTTTGGCCTCCGTTCGTGCGGATTTCTGTCAGCATTTACGGCGATTGGCGGATTTTTAACCAAGATAGATCCGGTCGCCATGAAAAGTGACACTGTTGGAAGCCCAACATGACCTAATTTAGAGGATCAAAAAGTATAATTCTTATAGTTATCACGTGGGCGGCTAAGGTGACAAAGATGCCATTTTGGCCTCCATTTGAAGAAATTTACATCACGATTACTAGCGGTGACATTTTTTGACCAAGATAACTCCAATCGTAGTGATTACGGACTCCAACATGAAGCTAAGTTAAAGCTATTTTTGAAATTCATAAGTCCATGTCGATAGGCATCACGAAGGCTCGCCAAAATTGATGGTTTCAAAGAGGTCATTACGGCCTCCGTTGAGGCAAATTTGTCGCATTTATGGAGCGGTGGACATTTTTGACCAAGATAGATCCAATCGTAGCGAAAAGTGACTGTTGGAAGCGGGATGTATTTTGAATTATCGAAAAGTAAAATTCTTACAGGTATCACGTGGGCGGTGAAGAGACAAAAGATACCATTTTGGCCTCGTTCGGGCAGATTTCGGCATTTATGCGTTTTGACCAAGATAGATTCAATCGGCGAAAAGTGACCTGTTGGAAGCCCAACGAGGATGTAATTCAACGCATCAAAAAGTAACATTCTTACGGGTATCACATGAATTTGTGAAGAGACAAAAAGATGCCATTTTGGCGTCCATTCTGCGAATTTACGTCAACATTTATGGAGATTGGAAGATTTTTACCAAGATAGATCCGGTCACCATGAAAAGTGACTGTTGGAAGCCCTTGAGGATGTAATTTAACATTATCGAAAAGTAAAATTCTTACGGGTATCACGTGGGCAGCTGAAGAGACAAAAGATGCCATTTTGGCCTCTGTTCGAGGGCTGATTTTTGCGATTGGCGGATTTTTGACCAAGATAGATCAATCGCCATGAAAAGTGACTGTTGGAAGCCCAGGGATGTAATTCAATACCATCAAAAGTAACAATCTTATAGGTATCACATGGGCGTATTTGAAGAGACAAAAGATGCCATTTTGGCTCCTCCATTCGTGCGTTTCTGTCAACATTTATGGAAATTGGCGAGATTTTGACCAAGATAGATCCGATCACCATGAAAAGTGACTGTTGGAAGTAGCGAGGATGTAATTTGCTGTTATCGAAAAATAAAATTCTTACGACGGTATCACGTGGCATTTGTAGAGACAAAAGATGCCATTTTGGCCTGTTTGAAGGCGGAATTTACGGCGATTGGCGATTTACGACCAAGATAGATCAATCACCTATGAAAAGTGACTGTTGGAAGCCCAGCGGGATGTAATTCAGCGCATCAAAAAGTAACAATCTTAGGGTATCACATGGGCATTTGAAGAGACAAAAAGATGCCATTTTGGCCTCCCATTACGATGTGATTTTACATCAGCATTTACACGGCGATTGGCGGATTTTTTGACCAAGATAGATCCGGCCACCATGAAAAGTGACTGTTGGAAGCCCAACGAGGATGTAATTCAGCGTATCAAAAAACTAAAATTCTTACGGGTATCACGTGGGCGGTGAAGAGACAAAGATGCCATTTTGGCCTCCGTTCGTGCAATTTACATCCCAGCATTTACGGCGATTGGCGGATTACGGACAAGATAAGATCAATCGCCATGAAAAGTGAACTGTTGGAAGCCGCGGGATGTAATTCAGCGCATCAAAAAGTAAAATTCTTCGGGGTATCACGTGTAAATTGAAGTGACAAAAGATGCCATTTTTTTGGCCTCCGTTCGGCGAATTTACATCAACATTTACGGAGATTGGTGGATTTTTGACCAAGATAGATCCGATCGCCTGAAAAGTGACCTGTTGGAAGCCCAGCATGACCTAATTTAGAGGTCGAAAGGTATAATTCTTACCGATTTATCACGTGGGGCGGCTAAGGGAGCCCAAAGATGCCATTTTGGCTCCATTGAAATTTGCATCACGATTCCTAGCGGTGACATTTTTGAGTTACGTAACTCAATCGTAGTGATTACAC
>JADLZK010003567.1:0-39767 GCA_015847255.1 Hyparrhenia diplandra
CGGGTGTCCCTCATCATAGACCATATTTCGAGTCGATCCATCCGTTTCAGGATGTTTCATTACCATCCTGATCGGCCCTTTTCCTCATAGCCAAATGCGCCCTTAAACATGTAGGATCCGGCAGTGAAATATTACTGCTCTAAAATGTATGGATAACCTCCTCGAGCCCCGACGGTAGAGCATCAGACTCGGTGTCCCTGACATAGGACCATCTTTTAGAGGTGATCCATCCGCCTTGAGGCCGCTCCAATGCCATCTGACGCTATTTATGTTGACGGTGAAAAACACAGATTTAATTTACTCCATCAAAACACCGCCAATATCCCTATTTGGAAAGGAAGAACAACATTTCATGAACATATTTTATCTAATAACCTAGTTCCACATGTAGATGTTCATTATTTTTATGCGATATGAATTCGAGGAAATCCGGCAGAATAACACGTAGAGTCGCCATCCAAAAGAACCCAAGTATGGAAATTGGGCAAAATACCATCACCATCATGATCACAATGTCCTATGATGCCGCCACACAAAATCAAGTCATTTGGCCACAAGATCCATCGGCCTAACCAAGGCCATTTCATCCCGAGACATCCCGACATGTGGGGACAGCTTTAGAAGGGTCGGGGAAGGTCAAGGCCCAATGGACCCAAGACGGCCAACCATAGGCCATTGGCCCAAAACCTCCCCACGTGATTCTTGCCACGTCACCAATCCATGGGAAACCAAGAGAAGGCACCCGATTGGTCGGGCCAAGACGCCCCTTCGATCGGTGGGTACAAAAACGATGTCACGACAAGTTCTCGACTCAAGACACAGAACTCGAAAGGGGGCCAACATGTCCAAAGACTGAGGGTGGTCTATTGCATCATGGACCCCATCGCCCACCATGGCCCATTTGACCACCGACGCCCCCTGTCGCCTACCACATTGTCCACGGATTATTTCATCCACCGCTGATCCTAAGGCGGTTTATCCAAGGGTTACGAGGTGGGATCACGCTGATCGATGACATGGCGCCGAGTAGCCCCTACTCCACCTTGGGCTATAATACCCCTTCCCCCTCTCATTTAGAGTGTGGAGTGGAGTGTGGAGAAGTTGTAAAGGCAAAGCTCCAAGAGAGTGTAGTAGGATAGTCTAGTGTGGGAGTTAGAGTTGAGTCGAGTCAAGGCCGGATTCCTGAGCCGGGGTCCTCGTGAGTCCGGTATAGCTCTAGTTATCTTTCTCTTGTATTTGGATCTCTACTTTATAATATATAGTCCTTTCTTTACTTTATTCAAGTATCTACTTATTCAGTATTTACTTAGTGCAACTTTGTTCTAGTTATCTAGACTATAGTTGTAGTGATATAAGTCTCACAAATAGGTGCTTCTACACTTAGTTTGTGGTTTAGTCCGTTTTAGTTGAATCCTCGTTTGATGCGATCATTGCCTCGGTCATAGGGTGCTCTAGTTGATCTGTAGCTACCATCTAGAGAGTAGTAAGAGGAAGTATAAGCGTGGTGCTTAGACTCGATCTTACTCGTGGTTATCTTTGTTGCACGGATGGATCGTGGTAGCCGTGAGGTAGTGACAGCCCTTCCGGTCTATGTATAAACCACCACGTGTTTGAACAAGTTACTAAAAGGTAAGGCTCCAAAGAATATAGTAGCCGGGTAGTGGTGATTGAATTCACCGTATCTCACCCACGCTCTAGCATTCGCCAGGTAAAACCACAACTAGTTGTCTCATCTTTGTGTCTAGATACATATCACTAAAGTAAAGTTAGAGTCATAGGAGTCTTATACTCACCGCTGTCCTCCCACCTAGCTATACCTTACTAGTTATCTTTTAATTGCCAAATTGTATCACTCCACCAACTTCTATCCAACCCTTCCTATCATATTCGCCACCACACATTGGTCGGTACTATATTGAGGTGAACTTAAGGATCTATGTCTCCCACATTAACCTTTTCTAGCTATTGCTTCCCTTTGGGCTAAATATAAATAACGATACCTTGAATACTCCCGGGTGAAGTGCTACAACGGTATACTCAAAGGCGCTATGAATCACCAAATGCATAAGATATACCTCACGCATTTCTAGCGACACAGGACCGGAGATAGGTTTTATATCTATTTCTAGTGACGACGCTAAGTAAATGTCAACAATTTAGCACCAAAATTACGTTTTCATGAGCCTCAGTAGGATCCGTATTAAATTTTATGGTTCTTACATGGATGGATCACCTCCTAAGACCGATTGATAGAGCATGAGGAATCGGTGTCCTCGTCATAGGACCATATTTCTGAGCTGATTCATCCGTTTCGAGGTCGCTTTCGCTACCATCCTGACGCCCTTCCGCAAATAAATTGCGCTCTTTAAACGTAGGATCCGGCAGTTGAAATATTACGGTTCGAAAATGTATGGATCACCTCCCCGAGCCCGATTGGTAGAGCATGAGGACGGGGTGTCCCTTGACATAGGACCATCTTTAGAGGTGATCCATCCGCCTTGAGGCCGCTCCAACGCCTATCCGGACGCCATTTAGCAATCAAATTACGCTTCATGAGCCCTCAGAGGGATCCGTGACTAAATTTTAATTCTCTCACATGGATGGATCACCTCCTAAGACCCATTGATAGAGCATGAGGAATCGGTGTCCTCATCATAGGACCATATTTTGAGCCTGATCCATCCGTTTCGAGGTCATTTTCAGATCCGGGACAATGCAAACAAATTGTGTTCCTTAAACGTGTAGGATCCGCAGAAATATTACGGTTCTCTAAAATGTATGGATCACCTCCCCGAGCCCGATTGGTAGAGCATGAGGACTCGGTGTCCCTTGACATAGACCATCTTTAGGAGGTGATCCATCCGCCTTGAGGCCGCTCCAACGCCTATCCGACGCCATTTAGCACCGAAATTACGCTTGATGAGCCCGTAGGGATCCGTGACTAAATTTTATGGTTCTTACATGGATGGATCACCTCCTAAGACCGATTGATAGAGCATGAGGAATCGGTGTCCTCATCATAGGACCATATTTCTGAGCTGATCCATCCGCTTCGAGGTCGCTTTCGCTACCATCCCGACGCCCTTCGCAGCCGAAATTGGCGCTCCTTAAACGTGTAGGATCCGCAAGAAATATTACGGTTCTAAAATGTATGGATCACGCCCCGAGCCCGATTGGTAGAGCATGAGGACTCGGTGTCCCTTGACATAGGACCATCTTTAGGAGGTGATCCATCCGCCTTGAGGCCGCTCCAACGCCTATCCGGACGCCATTTAGCACCGAAATTACGCTTTCATGAGCCTCGTAGGATCCGTAGACTAAATTTTACTTGGTTCTACATGGATGGATCACCTCCTAAGACCGATTGATAGAGCATGAGGAATTGGTGTCCCTCGTCATAGGGACCATATTTGGAGCTGATCCATCCGTTTCGAGGTCGTTTCGCTACCATCCTGACGATTCCGCAAATAAATTATGCTCCTTAAACGTGTAGGATCCGCAAAGAAATATTACTGGTTCTAAAATGTATGGATCACCTCCTCGAGCCCGATTGGTAGAGCATGAGGACTCGGTGTCCCTTGACATAGGACCATCTTTAGAGGTGATCCATCCGCCTTGAGGCCGTTCCAACGCCTATCTCCGACGCCATTTAGCACCAAATTACTTTTCATGAGCCTCAGAGGGATCCGTACTTCAAATTTTACGGTTCTACATGGATGGATCACCTCCTAAGACCGATTGATAGAGCATGAGGAATCGGTGTCCCTCATCATAGGACCATATTTAGAGCTGATCCATCCGTTTCGAGGTCATTTTCGCTACCATCCTGGACATCCTTCTCGCAAAGAAAAATTGCGTTCCTTAAACGTGTAGGATCCGCAGAAAATATTACGGTTCTAAAATGTATGGATCACCTCCCCGAGCCCGATTGGTAGAGCATGAGGACTCGTGTGTCCCTTGACATAGGACCATCTTTAGGAGGTGATCCATCCGCCTTGAGGCCGCTCCAACGCCATATCCGACGCCATTTAGCACCGAAATTACGCTTTCATGAGCCTCGTAGGATCCGACTAAATTTTACTGGTTCTTACATGGATGGATCACCTCCTAAGACCGATTTGATAGAGCATGAGGAATCGGTGTCCTCATCATAGGACCATATTTCTGAGCTGATCCATCCGTTTCGAGGTCGTTTCGCTACCATCCGGACGCCCTCTCAAGTGAAATTATGCTCCTTAAACGTGTAGGATCCGCAAAGAAATATTACGGTTCTAAAATGTATGGATCACCTCCCCGAGCCCGATTGGTAGAGCATGAGGACTCGTGTCCCTTGACATAGGACCATCTTTAGGAGGTGATCCATCCTCTTGAGGCCATTCCAACGCCTATCCGACGCCATTTAGCACCGAAATTACGCTTCATGAGCCTCGAGGGATCCGTACTAAATTTTACGGTTCTTACATGGATGGATCACCTCCTAAGACCGACATTGATAGAGCATGAGGAATCGGTGTCCCTCATCATAGGACCATATTTCGAGCTGATCCATCCGTTTCGAGGTCGTTCGCTACCATCCTGGACGCCCTTCCGCAGCCGAAATTGGGTTCCTTAAACGTAGGATCCGCTAAAGAAATATTACGGTTCTAAAATGTATGGATCACCTCCCGAGCCCGATTGGTAGAGCATGAGGACTCGTGTCCCTTGACATAGGACCATCTTTAGGAGGTGATCCATCCGCCTTGAGGCCGCTCCAACGCCATCCGACGCCATTTAGCACCAAAATTACGCTTTCATGAGCCTCAGAGGGATCCGCACTAAATTTTACGGTTCTTACATGGATGGATCACCTCCTAAGACCGATTGATAGAGCATGAGGAATCGGTGTCCCTCGTCATAGGACCATATTTCGAGCTGATCCATCCGTTTCGAGGTCGCTTTCGCTACCATCCTGACGCCCTTCGCAGAAAAAAATTGCGTTCCTTAAACGTAGGATCCGCAGTAAATATTACGGTTCTAAAATGTATGGATCACCTCCCCGAGCCCGATTGGTAGAGCATGAGGACTCGGTGTCCCTTGACATAGGACCATCTTTAGGAGGTGATCCATCCGTCTTGAGTCCGCTCCAACGCCATCCGACGCCATTTAGCACCGAAATTATGTTTCATGAGCCCGAGAGGGATCCGTACTCAAATTTTTACGGTTCTTACATGGATGGATCACCTCCTAAGACCCATTGATAGAGCATGAGGAATCGGTGTCCCTCGTCATAGGACCATATTTTTGAGCTGATCCATCCGTTTTCGAGGTATCTTTTTCACTACCATCCCGGACGCCCCTTCTACAACGAAATTATGCTTCTTAAACGTAGGATCCGCAAAGAAATATTATGGTTCTAAAATGTATGGATCACCTCCCGAGCCCGATTGGTAGAGCATGAGGACTCGGTGTCCCTTGACATAGGACCATCTTTAGGAGGTGATCCATCCGCCTTGAGGCCGCTCCAACACCATCCGACGCCATTTAGCACCAAAATTACGCTTCATGAGCCTCGTAGGGATCCGTACTAAATTTTACGGTTCTTACATGGATGGATCACCTCCTAAGACCGATTGATAGAGCATGAGGAATCGGTGTCCCTCGTCATAGGACCATATTTCGAGCTGATCCATCCCTTTCGAGGTCTTTTCGCTACCATCCTGACATCCTTCTCGCAAATAAATTGCATTCCTTAAACGTGTAGGATCCGCAAAGAAATATTACGGTTCTAAAATGTATGGATCACCTCCCGAGCCCGATTGGTAGAGCATGAGGACTCGGTGTCCCTTGACATAGGACCATGTTTAGGAGGTGATCCATCCATCTTGAGGCCATTCCAACGCCATCCGACGCCATTTAGCACCAAAATTACGTTTCATGAGCCCGTAGGATCCGTACTAAATTTTACGGTTCTACATGGATGGATCACCTCCTAAGACCGATTGATAGAGCATGAGGAATCGGTGTCCTCATCATAGGACCATATTTCGAGCCGATCCATCCGTTTCGAGGTCGCTTTCGCTACCATCCTGACATCCTTCGCAGGCGAAATTGCATTCCTTAAACGTAGGATCCGCAGAAATATTATGGTTCTAAAATGTATGGATCACCTCCCGAGCCCGATTGGTAGAGCATGAGGACTCGGGGTGTCCCTTGACATGAGGACCATCTTTAGAGGTGATCCATCCGCCTTGAGGTCGTTCCAACGCCATCCGACGCCATTTAGCACCAAAATTACGCTTCATGAGCCTCGTAGGATCCGTACTCAAATTTTACGGTTCTTACATGGATGGATCACCTCCTAAGACCGATTGATAGAGCATGAGGAATCGGTGTCCTCATCATAGGACCATATTTTCGAGCTGATCCATCCGTTTCGAGGTCGTTTTCGCTACCATCCCGACGCCCTTCGCAAAAAAAAAATTGCGTTCCTTAAACGTGTAGGATCCGCAGCAAAAATATTACGGTTCTAAAATGTATGGATCACCTCCCGAGCCCGATTGGTAGAGCATGAGGACTCGGTGTCCCTTGACATAGAACCATCTTTAGGAGGTGATCCATCCGCCTTGAGGCCGCTCCAACGCCATCCGACATCATTTAGCACCGAAATTACGTTTGATGAGCCCGTAGGGATCCGTACTAAATTTTACTTGTTCTTACATGGATGGATCACCTCCTAAGACCGATTGATAGAGCATGAGGAATCGGTGTCCTCGCCATAGGGCCATATTTTCGGAGCTGATCCATCCGTTTAAGGTCGTTTTCGCTACCATCCGGACGCCCTTCGCAGCGAAATTACGTTCCTTAAACGTAGGATCCGTGCAAAGTAAATATTATGGTTCTAAAATGTATGGATCACCTCCCCGAGCCCGATTGGTAGAGCATGAGGACTCGGTGTCCCTTTGACATAGGACCATCTTTAGAGGTGATCCATCCGCCTTGAGTCCGCTCCAACGCCATCCGGACGCCATTTAGCACCAAATTACGTTTCATGAGCCTCGTAGGGATCCGCATTTAAATTTTACTGGTTCTTACATGGATGGATCACCTCCTAAGACCGATTGATAGAGCATGAGGAATCGGTGTCCTCATCATAGGACCAGATTTTGAGCTGATCCATCCGTTCTAAGGTCATTTCGCTACCATCAGGACATCCTTCTCGCAGGCGAAATTGCGTTCCTTAAACGTGTAGGATCCGCAAAGAAATATTACGGTTCTAAAATGTATGGATCACCTCCCCGAGCCCGATTGGTAGAGCATGAGGACTCGTGTCCCTTGACATAGGACCATCTTTAGGAGGTGATCCATCCGCCTTGAGGCCGTTCCAACGCCATCCGACGTCATTTAGCACCGAAATTACGTTTCATGAGCCTGTAGGATCCGTACTAAATTTTACGGTTCTTACATGGATGGATCACCTCCTAAGACCGATTTATAGAGCATGAGGAATCGGTGTCCTCGTCATAGGACCATCTTTCTGAGCTGATCCATCCGTTCGAGGTCGTTTTGCTACCATCCGGACGCCCTTCGGGGTGAAATTGTGTTCCTTAAACGTAGGATCCGCAAGAAATATTACGGTTCTAAAATGTATGGATCACCTCCCGAGCCCGACATTGGTAGAGCATGAGGACTCGGTGTCCCTTGACATAGGACCATCTTTAGGAGGTGATCCATCCATCTTGAGGCCGCTCCAACGCCATCCGGACGCCATTTAGCACCGAAATTACGTTTCATGAGCCCGTAGGGATCCGTACTAAATTTTACTTGTTCTTACATGGATGGATCACCTCCTAAGACCCATTGATAGAGCATGAGGAATCGGTGTCCCTCGTCATAGGACCATATTTCGAGCTGATCCATCCGTTTCGAGGTCGATTCGCTACCATCCGACGCCCTTCGCGTAAATTGCGTTCCTTAAACGTGTAGGATCCGCAGAAATATTATGGTTCTAAAATGTATGGATAACCTCCCCGAGCCCGATTGGTAGAGCATGAGGACTCGGTGTCCCTTGACATAGGACCATCTTTAGAGGTGATCCATCCGCCTTGAGGCCGTTCCAACGCCATCCGACGCCATTTAGCACCGAAATTACGTTTCATGAGCCTCAAGGATCCGTACTAAATTTTACGGTTCTTACATGGATGGATCACCTCCTAAGACCGATTGATAGAGCATGAGGAATCAGTGTCCCTCTTCATAGGACCATCTTTCGGAGCTGATCCATCCGTTTCGAGGTCGCTTTGCTACCATCCCGACGCCCTTTCCGTGGTGAAATTTGCGTTCCTTAAACGTAGGATCCGCAAAGAAATATTACGGTTCTAAAATGTATGGATCACCTCCCCGAGCCCCGATTGGTAGAGCATGAGGACTCGGTGTCCCTTGACATAGGACCATCTTTGGGAGGTGATCCATCCGCCTTGAGGCCGCTCCAACGCCATCTAGACGCCATTTAGCACCGAAATTACGTTTCATGAGCCCTGTAGGATCCGTACTAAATTTTACGGTTCTTACATGGATGGATCACCTCCTAAGACCCATTGATAGAGCATGAGGAATTGGTGTCCCTCGTCATAGGACCATATTTCGGAGCTGATCCATCCGTTTCGAGGTCGTTTCGCTACCATCGGGGACGCCCTTCGCAAAGAAAATTTGCGTTCCTTAAACGTGTAGGATCCGTAGTAAATATTACGGTTCTAAAATGTATGGATCACCTCCCCGAGCCCGATTGGTAGAGCATGAGGACTCGGTGTCCCTTGACATAGGACCATCTTTAGGAGGTGATCCATCCGCCTTGAGGCCGCTCCAACGCCATCCGACGCCATTTAGCACCAAAATTACGTTTCATGAGCCTCGTAGGATCCGTACTAAATTTTACGGTTCTTACATGGATGGATCACCTCCTAAGACCGATTGATAGAGCATGAGGAATCGGTGTCCCTCGTCATAGGACCATATTTCGAGCTGATCCATCCGTTTCGAGGTCGTTTTCGCTACCATCCGGACGCCCCCTTCCGCGCGAAATTGCGTTCCTTAAACGTGTTGGATCCGTAGTAAATATTACGGTTCTAAAATGTATGGATCACCTCCTCAGCCCGATTGGTAGAGCATGAGGACTCGGTGTCCCTTGACATAGGACCATCTTTAGGAGGTGATCCATCCGCCTTGAGGCCGTTCCAACGCCATCCGGGACGCCATTTAGCACCGAAATTACGTTTCATGAGCCCGTAGGATCCGTACTAACTTTTTACGGTTCTTACATGGATGGATCACCTCCTAAGACCGATTGATAGAGCATGAGGAATTGGTGTCCCTCGTCATAGGACCATATTTTGGAGCCGATCCATCCGTTTCGAGGTCGTTTCGCTACCATCCCGGACGCCGCTCGTTAGCCGAAATTGTGTTCCTTAAACGTGTAGGATCCGCAAAGAAATATTACGGTTCTAAAATGTATGGATCACCTCCCCGAGCCCGATTGGTAGAGCATGAGGACTCGTGTCCCTTGACATAGGACCATCTTTAGGAGGTGATCCATCCGTCTTGAGGCCGCTCCAACGCCATCCGACGTCATTTAGCACCGAAATTACGTTTCATGAGCCCGTAGGATCCGTACTAAATTTTACGGTTCTTATGGATGGACATTTCTTAACGCAATCAAAGGAAATAGGTATAAAACCCATCCCCAATAAAAGCGCCGAAATGCACCGACATTTCCCAAGAAAAAATCACCATACCGGTGATCCGAAAAGGGATTGTCAACGCGGGATAGATCTTGCCATCATAGATATTTCATCCGCAAGCGCACGGATCTATCGTTGTAGCATTTCACCGGAAGTATTTGGTGGTATCGTTATTTATATTTTTCCCAAAGGAAGGCATGTGATTTAATAAGCTAGCATGGCATCCGAATAGAGGAACATGTGTTTGTTTAGACCAAATTGTTCATAACAGGGGGGTAAGCAATAACGGTTTTCGGATAGTGTGACACACACTTAAGAATCCACCAAAGAAAAAGGATAAAGAAAATAGATAAAGAATAAATGAATAACCTAATAGAGTAATTCTAATGTATCTAGTCATGGCCATACAAATGAATAGTTAGGATCATATGCAAACCGATTTAATCGTGGTTAGGTCTAGGATACCGTGGAGACCCCACCAGAAGTCCGCTTCCCACCAAGGCATTTACAAACTCCTACGTAACATATGAACGGGGGATTTCAAGGGGACGGTCCAAGGCTTGCCACGCACCAAGCCGCCTACCCCCTCAACCGTGGCATGCCCTCATATTCGCAGTGTCATAATACCCGGCACCATGCCCGCATATCGAGCACTACTCTTGTCCCCATTGATCCCACACTCGTCGAATGGACGGACTAGAACAAGAGCAAACCCGAAGGAACAACGAACCGATATCCCACCTCTTATCAAGTTAGGCATATGATGATCGATGAAGAAATGTGATGAACATGTTAAGATCATGATATGTAAACTATATGCTAGTTCATATACCAACACAAGAACATGAACAAGACTATACTCTAGTTCATAAGTTAGGCCAAGAACATAGATATAAGACTTGCAAATAGAAGAATGCTCCATAGAGAAGATGTATTACCAAAGCACTTTCTTCTAGGAGACAAGCCCTCCTTGTAGCTCTTCTACTCCAAGTGCTAACCAAGACTAAAAAGAAGAAGAAAGAAGAAGAAGAAAGAAGAAGAAGAAAGAAGAAGTAGAATAAGAGAGAGAGGTAGAGGTGGTAGAGAGAGAGAGAGATTGCTGGTTTGCTGGACTCCAAGTGGTGTGTGTTGAGAGAGGGAGAGAGGGGGCCTACTTATACACTTGGAGGAGGGGCCTAAGTGCTAAATTACACCAAAACCGACATGGTAAACCTTCCTAATCCCGAGCAAACCGACCAACCAAGGGCGGAATCCCCATTTGGTAGGTGCACGAACCGCCTCCCCGAGGCTTGGCCGAAACCGCCCTCAAGGAGGGTGCGGCCGCATTTGTGGAAAGGCGCCAGAGCCCCCCGAAGCTCCGGCCTGGCCCGGTCTTGGTGGGGTGTCGCCTTCCGTCCCGAAAAGTTGTGGGTCGGGCTTGGCTGGCCCAATTTTGATGTTTTGGGTCGATTTGCTCTCGGGATTGAGTTTTGCAATAATGCGCTTTCCTGATGGCTTATTTTGGTCGATTTTCCACTTGTTTTTATTATAAATCTGCAAAATAAAATTCTAGACACTACAAGTGGAATTTATTAGTGATAAATGCATATGAGTATAAAAAGGTATAGTTTTACTCCCTTTATGGTAGTAAGTTGACGGAAAAATATGTCGCATGGTGACCGCCAACACTTACATGGATGGATCACCTCCTAAGACCGATTGATAGAGCATGAGGAATCGGTGTCCCTCGTCATAGGACCATATTTCGAGCTGATCCATCCGTTTCGAGGTCGCTTTCGCTACCATCCGACATCCTTCGCAGCCAGAAATTGCATTCCTTAAACGTGTAGGATCCGCAAAGTAAATATTACGGTTCTAAAATATATGGATCACCTCCCGAGCCCGATTGGTAGAGCATGAGGACTTGGTGTCCCTTAACATAGGACCATCTTTAGAGCTGATCCATCCGCCTTGAGGCCGTTCCAACGCCATCCGGACGCCATTTAGCAACCGAAATTACATTTCATGAGCCTCGTAGGATCCGTTTCAAAATTTTACGGTTCTTACATGGATGGATCACCTCCTAAGACCGATTGATAGAGCATGAGGAATTGGTGTCCCTCGTCATAGGACCATATTTCTCGGAGCTGATCCATCCGTTTCGAGGTCGCTTCGCTACCATCGGGACGCCCTTCGCGTGCCGAAATTACGTTCCTTAAACGTGTAGGATCCGCAAAGAAATATTACGATTCTAAAATGTATGGATCACCTCCCCGAGCCCGATTGGTAGAGCATGAGGACTCGGTGTCCCTTGACATAGGACCATCTTTAGGAGGTGATCCATCCGCCTTGAGTCCGCTCCAACGCCTATCCGGACGCCATTTAGCACCGAAATTACGTTTCATGAGCCCAGAGGATCCGTACTAAATTTTACGGTTCTTACATGGATGGATCACCTCCTAAGACCCATTGATAGAGCATGAGGAATTGGTGTCCCTCGTCATAGGACCATATTTTCGAGCCGATCCATCCGTTCGAGGTCGCTTTCACTACCATCCGGACGCCCTTCTCAAATAAATTGTTCCTTAAATTGCGGTTCTTAAATATAGGATCCTCCTCGAGCCCGATTGGTAGAGCATGAAATATTATGGTTCTAAAATGTATGGATCACCTCCATGGATGGCCCTAAGATTGGTAGAGCATGAGGACTCCATCCGTGTCCCTTAACATAGGACCATCTTTAAACGTAGGAGGTGATCCATCCGCCTTGAGGCCGACATAGGACCATCAACGCCATCGACGTCATTTAGCACCCAAATTACGTTACATGATGTAACACCCCCTGGTGTTTGGCTCACATTTGCATTTGCATTGCATGAGCATAATCATCATTTAAGCATGCATGTTCATAATGCATTTCATTTGTGTTTGAATTTCAAATTTAAATAATTATTTATGAGTAGTATGCTCATGGTCATTATGGTAGGTATTTTCTAGGCCCCTGTTGGTGCTCTAAGTACTTGGGTCATGTTTGTTTGCCTTTGAATCAAATCCAATATGAGTTGGTTGGGAGTGGAAGTGATTTTGAGTCCTATCATTTCTTGTGTTTTTAAATTTAATTTTAAAAGTCAAAATCTAGGGTGAATTGTGTCAAGATCCCTTTTTTTATGAAATGTGTGGAATGTTATCCTCTATATTTCATATGTTGAGACCAAAACCTAGTTCAGTTTAGTTTTTGAAATTTCAAGTCAAAAAGGGTTTCAAATTCTATTTTTTCCATTTTGAGTGATTTTCATTTCAAAATTTTTAATTCCAAATCTAGGCCGAATTTGACAAAACTTTCTATAGATGAAATGTCCAGAATTTTATGAGGAACATTTCGTCTGTTTTGACTTTGCCAAAATCCCAACCGTTTTTGATTTATGGACAATTTTCAGTCGGTTTCAAAATAATAAAAAAAAAAAAAGAAGATGGGGGCAGCCGAACTGGGCCGGACCACTTGGCCCAGCTGGCCCCGTCTCCACGCCCACAGCACCGTCCGTCGGCCATGGCACGGCCGACAGGCAGCGTGGCCGCCCGACGACGTACGGCGCCATGCGCGGCGCGCGGCCGCGTGTCCTGTCCAGTGTCGCCCTGTCCGCACTCCACCACCGCAATCGCCAATTTAAGCGGACCTCGGCACCTCCGCGTCGCCTTTCCTGTCCGCCTCGGCATCTTCGCCGCGCAGCACAGCAGCCGGCCGTCGCGAGCTCGCCTAGCTCGTACGTCTGCCTCATCACCACTTTCCATTAGCCATGGCTGCAGCTCCGCCATGACCTGCTGCATCTCCTCCGCTTCCCCTGCCGTCCGTTTAGACACCGCCATCAGCATCCCATCGACGACCTTAGAACTCTGTTCGTAGTTTAGGTGAGAATAGGAGCCAGTTTATATTAGCAACTTTTCCAGGGTTCCTGTTGCTTATGTACTAGAGAGGAAGAATTCTAGATTCAGGCTTCGTTGATTTCTAAGAAGCTTAGGGTTCCTGATGTAAAAGTGTTTTGCTATTTTTGTTTCATTTCGAAACTGATTTCAGATTTCTATTTAAATCTTGTGAAAATCATATCTTCCTCATTTTTGGCCCAAATCGAGTGAGACAAAGTTTTCTGTGATCCTTGTGATGAGATCTACATGTTAAAAATTTGAAACACCAGTTTTGAGATACTTTTATATACAACTTTATTTGGC
Source organism: Hyparrhenia diplandra (assembly GCA_015847255.1). Lineage (NCBI taxonomy): Eukaryota > Viridiplantae > Streptophyta > Magnoliopsida > Poales > Poaceae > Hyparrhenia > Hyparrhenia diplandra. The sequence goes on from JADLZK010003567.1 coordinate 13,917, forward strand.
CTTTGTTTTCAAAGAAACTTTGAAAATGCATAATAAATTCTTGGAAACTCAGAAAAGTATGAAACCACTTTTGTTGGTCTTCTTTTGAGTAGATCTACTCATGCATCATGATAGATGGTCTAGGTTTTATGATGGAAAAATGGTTTTCTATTTTAGGGTGCTTTTATGATGGTTTTGTTATTTTTGTTATGAGCAAAATATAGGAGTGTGGTCTTGATGATTTTTATGAGTGTTTCTTGAGTGGTAAAGTGAGTGGGAAAAAATACCATCTTTGATGGTTCACACTTTTGTAGTACAAAGTAGTTTTCCCTCATGTTTCATGCATAGATTTGGTAATTTTGTGTAGGAAGTTATACTTGGTATTTTGGGTTGAAATTTTTATGGTGGCCAAGATGTGTTGAAATATGGCCACTGTAATTTTCTTAGAGTTTTAGGATGACTTTTGTTATATAGTCTCTTTTAGGCTTGAAAATGCTTTTTAAATAAAGTCATGAAGTTTATCATGACATGCATGAACTTTATATTTTCTAGGCTTGAAATGTTGCATTGGATGTGTTCAAGTGAGTGGAGTTGGTCCTAGATAAGTTGGGGAAAGGTTTGTGCATGGCATGCTACTCATGATTTTGAGAAGATTTTGGACATGCATGTATAGATTTGAAGTTTGATATTTTTGCATGGTCAAAATGATATTTTATGGAGAAAAGTGGTACACATGAAAGTTAGATAATTTGTATATCTAGCTCCTGTTAAAATTTGATGAATTTTGCATGAGTAGTTTGAGAGTTGTGGTGGTTAGAAGTTTGAACATGAAATCTGTATTTTTCTGTTTGGCCAAAACAGTTTCTGTTTAGGGGCCATTTCGACCATTTTGTGGTTGGAATCTTGCTGTGATATCTGAAAGTGTTTTGTAGAGAATTTCATAAGCTTTCCATAGAGTACAAGTTTGTTATTTTAGGAGATCTAGAACTCCAGTTATGATTTTTCTTGTGAATGGCTTGGTGAAGGACAGATTGTGAAGTGTGAGTGAGTAGGGTTGTTTTATGTAACTTAATTGATGAAATGTTTTATAGTGATTAGAATAGAGCTGAAATTAAGTATGTTTGAGCATTCATAACATTCACATGTTTATCTTTGAGCATTCATATCATCCCTATGTGTATCTTTATGCATTCATATTATTGATCATATTGCATATGCATGCAATAGGTGTTCCGGACGGGATCACGTTAGTGGGAGCCAAGGAAGCACCTCCGTGAGATCCAAGGAATTCTTCAGAGTTGGAGGTCCAGCAAGCAGAACCGAAGCCGAGGAGGAGCTAGTGTTTGAGTGCCCGTGCACGAGATCCAAGCAAACTTTGTTAAAGGCAAGCCCCGGTGCATTTTCACTTCCTATTATTTGCTAAATGTCATTTATAAATGTTATTGTTTTATGTGTGTTGCATTAAGTAATAGGAGTTGGATGAAAACCTTTGTTGCACTTTTTACCTTCCTTGTCCACCTTTCATACCTGTTACCTTATTTAAGTATATGATCGAACAGTTGCTTAGTTAAGCTGAAACTAAACGGTAGAAGTCGTGATGTTTTCACCGCGAGATAGGTGGAAACATGTTAAAATGAACTATGGTGTATCATGGATGTATCCGCTATTTTTGTAAAACAAAATTAGGGAGACCGGCGCGGAAAATGGAGGCTACGTGGACATGGAGGTCCCGGGAGTCGGTAGTCCCGCCTCTGATCCGGTCGATTAAGGACTTGAGCTTGGAGCACTTCCTAATCATGTTGAACGCAGCCTATCACTTAGTTGGCCGACCGGAGGTTGTCGACCACGAAGCCCCAAGAACTCTATTCAAGCCGAAAACCCGAGGAGTATAAAGTGCGCTCGTAGGGGGAGTCATCGAAAGTTAGTCGATGGGCAAGGTGTTTAAAAGTCCTTCGCCGTTCCGCGAGGTGATATCCCCGAGAGTACGGCGCTTGGCGGGACCGCGATTCTTGAATGAGCGTAAAGGTGACCTATAGCTACCTTTGGCCGGGTATGCTAGGGTGAGTGTTAGGAATATTTTCCCCAATTGGGTAGTAATCAATTCGAGTCGCCATCGCCTCCCCGGATAGTGAGCACTTGACGGAACGGTTCCAATTTAGCATACAAATAAATAACTAATGATGATGGATAAGTGGTGATGATTATGATGATGGTGGTGTTGATCACCCTGACGGTGATGGTTGGACTTGTTCCATTAGTATAAGGTTGATTGTTTCATCTGATTACTTGTTTTAGAAATAGTTGCAAATTAAATCCTTATGCTATGGAGTTTAAAATGATGCAAGTTAAATTGAGGTAGTAATTATGCCTTTATGCAAATGAGTCAAGCTAGCTCCACCTATAAAGCCTTGCATGATCCTTGGTGTCTTTTTATTGAGTTATATGTCGGTAAGTCTAGCCGAGTACATCCTCGCACTCGTGGTTTATTCCCAATTGCTTAGATGACCGCTATTATCGTGGTTGTTGCATGTACGCCTCCTCCCTGGGAGACGAGGACTAGACCATTGGGCATGGTCTCCATATCACTCTTCTCATGCTTTTGTGGGACATGATAAAGACCGTGGTAATCGTAATATATTTGTTTCGTACTTTGTTTCAAAGTAAACTTGCTTCCGCTACTTTTGGAACTTGGTTTGTAATAATAAATGAAACTCCGATGTATGGTAAGTGAATCTCTTACGTTGTAATCCGGGATGGCAAACGATGTGATACAATCGATGATTACGATCCCGTATGTTGCGATGTTGGTTTGAAATCCTTCGAGATTTCGGATGGTCGCGCTATTATATGACCTCAAGTTGGAAAGTTGGTCGTATTTCCGATCGATTTTCAGACTTGTGCTCTTATAATCAAATTACGTCACACATGAGCCTCAGTAGGATCCGTACTAAATTTTACGGTTCTTACATGGATGGATCACCTCCTAAGACCGATTGATAGAGCATGAGGAATCGGGTGTCCTCGTCATAGGACCATATTTCGAGCCGATCCATCCGTTTTGGGGTCGCTTTCGCTACCATCCGGACGCCCTTCTTGAAGTGAAATTATGTTCCTTAAACGTAGGATCCGCAAGAAATATTACGGTTCCAAAATGTATGGATCACCTCCCCGGCCCAATTGATAGAGCATGAGGACTCGGTGTCCCTTGACATAGGACCATCTTTAGGAGGTGATCCATCCGCCTTGAGGCCGCTTCAACGCCATGTGGACGTCATTTAGCACCGAAATTACGCTTTCATGAGCCTCGTAGGATCCGTACTAAATTTTACGGTTCTTACATGGATGGATCACCTCCTAAGACCAATTGATAGAGCATGAGGAATTGGTGTCCCTCGTCATAGGACCATATTTGGAGCTGATCCATCCGTTTTGAGGTCGTTTTCGCTACCATCCGGACGCCCTTCGCAGCTAAATAAATTGCGCGCTCCTTAAACGTGTAGGATCCACAAGTAAATATTACGGTTCTAAAATGTATGGATCACCTCCCCGAGCCCGATTGGTAGAGCATGAGGACTCGGTGTCCCTTGACATAGGACCATCTTTAGGAGGTGATCCATCCATCTTGAGGCCGTTCCAACGCCATCGGACGCCATTTAGCACCGAAATTACGTTTCATGAGCCTCGTAGGATCCGTACTAAATTTTACGGTTATTACATGGATGGATCACCTCCTAAGACCGATTGATAGAGCATGAGGAATCGGTGTCCCTCATCATAGGACCATATTTCGAGCTGATCCATCCGTTTGGAGGTCGTTTCGCTACCATCCGGACGCCCTTCGCAAGTGAAATTGCGCTCCTTAAACGTGTAGGATCCGCAAAGAAATATTACGGTTCTAAAATGTATGGATCACCTCCCGAGCCCGATTGGTGGAGCATGAGGACTCGGTGTCCCTTGACATAGGACCATCTTTAGGAGGTGATCCATCCGCCTTGAGGCCGTTCCAACGCCATCCGGACGCCATTTAGCAATCAAATTACGTTTCATGAGCCCGTAGGATCCGTACTAAATTTTACGGTTCTTACATGGATGGATCACCTCCTAAGACCGATTGATAGAGCATGAGGAATCGGTGTCCTCATCATAGGACCATATTTCGGAGCTGATCCATCCGTTTCGAGGTCGTTTCGCTACCATCCTGACGCCGCTTCAGCCGAAATGCGTTCCTTTAAACGTAGGATCCGCAAAGAAATATTACGGTTCTAAAATGTATGGATCACCTCCCCGAGCCCGATTGGTAGAGCATGAGGAATCGGTGTCCCTTGACATAGGACCATCTTTAGGAGGTGATCCATCCGCCTTGAGGCCGTTCCAACGCCACCGGACGTAATTTAGCACCGAAATTACGCTTTCATGAGCCTGTAGGATCCGTACTAAATTTTACGGTTCTTACATGGATGGATCACCTCCTAAGACCGATTGATAGAGCATGAGGAATCGGTGTCCTCGTCATAGGACCATATTTCGGAGCTGATCCATCCGTTTCGAGGTCGTTTCGCTACCATCCCGACGCCCTTCGCAAATAAATTGCGCTCCGTTAAAACGTAGGATCCGCAAAGAAATATTACGGTTCTAAAATGTATGGATCACCTCCCCGAGCCCGATTGGTAGAGCATGAGGACTTGGTGTCCCTTAACATAGGACCATCTTTAGGAGGTGATCCATCCGCCTTGAGGCCGTTCCAACGCCATTTGGACGCCATTTAGCACCAAATTACGCTTTCATGAGCCCAGAGGATCCGTACAAAATTTTACGGTTCTTACATGGATGGATCACCTCCTAAGACCGATTGTTAGAGCATGAGGAATCGGTGTCCCTCGTCATAGGACCATATTTTGAGCTGATCCATCCGTTTCGAGGTCGTTTTTCGCTACCATCCGGACGCCCTTCGCAAAGAAAAATTAGTGCTCCTTAAACGTGTAGGATCCGCAAAGAAATATTACGGTTCTAAAATGTATGGATCACCTCCCCGAGCCCGATTGGTAGAGCATGAGGACTCGGTGTCCCTTGACATAGGACCATCTTTAGGAGGTGATCCATCCGCCTTGAGGCCGCTCCAACGCCATCCGACGCCATTTTTAGCACCGAAATTACGCTTTCATGAGCCTCGTAGGGATCCGTACTAAATTTTTACGGTTCTTACATGGATGGATCACCTCCTAAGACTGATTGATAGAGCATGAGGAATTGGTGTCCCCTTGTCATAGGACCATATTTCGAGCTGATCCATCCGTTTCGAGGTCGCTTTGCTACCATCCCGACGCCCTTCGCAAATAAATTGCGCTTCCTTAAACGTAGGATCCGCAAGAAATATTACGGTTCTAAAATGTATGGATCACCTCCCGAGCCCGATTGGTAGAGAATGAGGACTTGGTGTCCCTTGACATAGGACCATCTTTAGGAGGTGATCCATCCGCCTTGAGGCCGCTCCAACGCCTATCCGGACGCCATTTAGCACCGAAATTACGTTTCATGAGCCTCGTAGGATCCCGTACTAAATTTTACGGTTCTTACATGGATGGATCACCTCCTAAGACCGATTGATAGAGCATGAGGAATCGGTGTCCCTCGTCATAGGACCATATTTCGGAGCTGATCCATCCGTTTTGAGGTCGTTTCGCTACCATCCCGACGCCCTTCGCAAATGAAATTATGCTCTCCTTAAACGTAGGATCCGCAAAGAAATATTACGGTTCTAAAATGTATGGATCACCTCCCGAGCCCGATTGGTAGAAAATGAGGACTTGGTGTCCCTTGACATAGGACCATCTTTAGAGGTGATCCATCCGCCTTGAGGCCGCTCCAACGCTAGCCGGACGCCATTTAGCACCTAAATTACGTTTCATGAGCCTCGTAGGATCCCGACTAAAATTTTACGGTTCTTACATGGATGGATCACCTCCTAAGACCGATTGATAGAGCATGAGGAATTGGTGTCCCTCATCATAGGACCATATTTCGAGCTGATCCATCCGTTTCGAGGTCGTTTCGCTACCATCCCGACGCCCTTCGCAGCCGAAATTATGCTCCTTAAAACGTAGGATCCGCAAAGAAATATTACGGTTCTAAAATGTATGGATCACCTCCCCGAGCCCGATTGGTAGAGCATGAGGACTTGGTGTCCCTTGACATAGGACCATCTTTAGGAGGTGATCCATCCGTCTTGAGGCCGGTCCAACGCCATCCGGACGCCATTTAGCACCGAAATTACGTTTCATGAGCCCGTAGGATCCGTACTAAATTTTACGGTTCTTACATGGATGGATCACCTCCTAAGACCGATTGATAGAGCATGAGGAATCGGTGTCCCCTCGTCATAGGACCATATTTCGAGCTGATCCATCCGTTTCGAGGTCGTTTCGCTACCATCCTGACGCCCTTCGCAAATAAATTGCGCTCCTTAAACGTGGGATCCGCAAAGAAATATTACGGTTCTAAAATGTATGGATCACCTCCCTGAGCCCGATTGGTAGAGAATGAGAACTTGGTGTCCCTTGACATTAGACCATCTTTAGGAGGTGATCCATCCGCCTTGAGGCCGTTCCAACGCCATCACCCCGACGCCATTTAGCACCGAAATTACGCTTTCATGAGCCCGTAGGATCCGTGACAAAAATTTTACGGTTCTTTACATGGATGGATCAACTCCTAAGACCGATTGATAGAGCATGAGGAATCGGTGTCCTCATCATAGGACCATATTTCGGAGCTGATCCATCCGTTTCGAGGTCGCTTTCGCTACCATCCGGACGCCCTTCCGCAGCCGAAATTGCGTTTTTAAACGTGTAGGATCCGCAAAGAAATATTACGGTTCTAAAATGTATGGATCACCTCCCGAGCCCGATTGGTAGAGCATGAGGACTTGGTGTCCCTTGACATAGGACCATCTTTAGGAGGTGATCCATCCGTCTTGAGGCCGTTCCAACGCCATCCAAATTATCCGGACGCCATTTAGCACCGAAATTACGCTTTCATGAGCCCGTAGGTATCCGATCCATTTTAAATTTTACTTGGTTATTACATGGATGGATCACCTCCTAAGACCGATTGATAGAGCATGAGGAATCGGTGTCCCTCATCATAGGACCATATTTCGAGCTGATCCATCCGTTTCGAGGGTTTCGCTACCATCCGGACGCCCTTCGCATAAATTGCGCTCCTTAAACGTAGGATCCGCAGAAATATTACGGTTCTAAAATGTATGGATCACCTCCCGAGCCTGATTGGTAGAGCATGAGGACTCGGTGTCCCTTAACATAGGACCATCTTTAGGAGGTGATCCATCCGTCTTGAGGCCGGTCCAACGCCATCCGACGCCATTTAGCACCAAATTACGCTTTCATGAGCCTATAGGATCCGTATTTCAAATTTTACGGTTCTTACATGGATGGATCACCTCCTAAGACCGATTGTTAGAGAATGAGGAATCGGTGTCCCTCGTCATAGGACCATATTTCGGAGCTGATCCATCCGTTTTCGAGGTCGTTTCGCTACCATCCGGACGCCCTTCCGCCGAAATTGCGCTCCTTAAACGTGTGGGATCCGCAGAAATATTACGGTTCTAAAATGTATGGATCACCTCCCCGAGCCCGATTGGTAGAGAATGAGAACTTGGTGTCCCTTGACATAGACCATCTTTAGGAGGTGATCCATCCGCCTTGAGGCCGTTCCAACGCCAAATAGCCGGACGCCATTTAGCACCGAAATTACGCTTTCATGAGCCTCAGAGGATCCGTATTTCAAATTTTACGGTTCTTACATGGATGGATCAACTCCTAAGACCGATTGATAGAGCATGAGGAATCGGTGTCCCTCATCATAGGTCCATATTTCGGAGCTGATCCATCCGTTTCGAGGTCGTTTCGCTACCATCCGGACGCCCTTCGCAAATAAATTGCGCTCCTTAAAACGTAGGATCCGCAAAGAAATATTACGGTTCTAAAATGTATGGATCACCTCCCGAGCCCGATTGGTAGAGCATGAGGACTCGTGTCCCTTGACATAGGACCATCTTTAGGAGGTGATCCATCCATCTTGAGGCCGCTCCAACGCCATCCGACGCCATTTAGCACCGAAATTACGCTTCATGAGCCAGTAGGATCCGTACTAAATTTTTGGTTCTTACATGGATGGATCACCTCCTAAGACCGATTGATAGAGCATGAGGAATTGGTGTCCCTCGTCATAGGACCATATTTCAGAGCTGATCCATCCGTTTCGAGGTCGCTTTCGCTACCATCCGGACGCCCTTCAGCAAATAAATTGCGCTCCTTAAACGTAGGATCCGCAAAGAAATATTACGGTTCTAAAATGTATGGATCACCTCCCCGAGCCCGATTGGTAGAGCATGAGGACTTGGTGTCCCTTGACATAGGACCATCTTTAGGAGGTGATCCATCCGCCTTGAGGCCGCTCCAACGCCTATCCGACGCCATTTAGCACCGAAATTACGTTTTCATGAGCCCGTAGTATCCATTACTAAATTTTACGGTTCTTACATGGATGGATCACCTCCTAAGACCGATTGATAGAGCATGAGGAATCGGTGTCCCTCATCATAGGACCATATTTTGGAGTTGATCCATCCGTTTCGAGGTCGCTTTCGCTACCATCCGGACGTCCTTCAGAGCTTAAATTGCGCTCCTTAAACGTAGGATCCGTAGTAAATATTACGGTTCTAAAATGTATGGATCACCTCCCCGAGCCCGATTGGTAGAGCATGAGGACTCGGTGTCCCTTGACATAGGACCATCTTTAGGAGGTGTTGGGGAGAGCCTGAGACGCCCCTCCCCCTCCTTGCCGTGGAAGACATGGAGGATTGGGAGGTTCCAAGTCCAAGTGATCTCGGCCCGAAAGCAAATAGTTCGGTCCCGAATTGTCACTTCGACGGCCGTTTCGCATCCAAATGGTAGAGCATCGGCGCCATAACCTTGGGCTCAAGGACGATCGCTGGGAACAGAAAAAGACCGGAATAGTTCGCCAACGATTGCCGAGACAACATATTCGCTCCCGAAGTCCAGATTCGGGACCCGACAAGCGCCGCTAAACGTGATTTTTGCCCCTCTAAGTAGATTTAGGAAGCGGAATATCTTCGACCCCCGACTACGATTCGGTCCGAAGATAAGGGATCTCATCGGTCCTTTGTTTGCGTGAATAGAACGGGCCGATAATCGTGGGCCCTCCCTTGCCCGGGGGGGTGGTTAGACCGTAAGACAGAGAGGACGGAAATGCCCCCGGCACGGAGGAATATTCCAAGATGCCGATTAGGTAGGAGGGCACTTCCGATGTAAAAGCCTACGGGCAACTATAAATACCCCGTGATAGGGTAGTGTACGAGGGGGAGGTAATTCATATAACAAGCACCGTTCTACCTCGTGGAGAGTCTACGCCTTTCTCCTTCAAGGACGTAATCTTCGACCACGGAGTTATCTCGATTAGGGGTAATTCAACATTGGCGCCCACCGTGGTTGTGCAAGATCTACATGGCTTAAGGCGAAATCCAAGGCTCATCCCAGCCCCCGCCATCCGCCTTGCCAAGTCCCAAGCATGTGTAGTGATCCTCCCCAAAGAAACCATCACGGCCGCCGCCGGCGAGGCGCCGAGGGAACCGAAGGGGTCGCAGAACGGAAGCCTTGGCAGCAGCAAGGGGACGGAACAATGGAGATGAAAACCAACCGCCGAACAACTCGACGACGACATCATTGCTCGCGGAAGGGTACTCAAAGAACTCAAAGGATACCGTGCACAACTCCGCAAAATGAGAGCAAAGCGTGACACTCTTCTACAAGCAACCAGTAGCAAGGCGACGAATTGAATCAACTCACAAGCAAATCAAGCAATCCAAGTCAAGAAAGCACGATTGACCCTAGAGATCCATCAAATGGAGGAATATTTGAAAACCCTCCCTAAAAAAACGATCCGACATCGAAATGGCCACCATCATCGATATACCGAGCTCACCAAGAAGATGCTAGCAAAGATTGATGCAACCTCCCCTCTATCCGTAGAACTCCAAAAGCACCCTTGGCCTCCGTGATACAAGCCAAGAATACCTTCTTTCAATGGCAAAACCGACCCCTTTAAAAGTTCATTGCCGCCTTCGAGGCCGCAGCTCATTCAAAGAAGAGGAAATTCGCTATACTCGCCAAGTCACTCATTATGGCGCTTGAAGACATAGCTCATGAATGGTACATAGGACTTCGTCCGATGTCAATCAAGAGTTGGAGACAACTTAAAGAAGAACTCACTACCACGCTTGAAGGTTTCAAATCAAGGAAGAAATCAACAAGAGACTTCCTAAAGCTAAAACAGAAGACGGCGAATCGCCGAGCCAAGATTTTAGACAAAATAATACAAGCTATTTGAGCACAAGCACCTCACGTGATCCGATGAGGTCATCATCGCCGCCGCAATAGAAGGTCTAGGAATCGGTCAAGGCGCATCCACTTTGGACAGAGAAGAACCAAAACAATCAAGGAACTTTACTTAACAAATTTTAAATTCAAGAAAGTCCAAGAGGGATCGAAATAAGAAAAGTAGCTCGCAGAGAATTAAAACAAAGAATCCCCGAACAACTCAGACAAGCTAATCCGAAAGCAATCGAAAGGTCCAAGAACCAACGCTCTATAAATAATGTAAATGAAGATCCCGCCCCGTCACCGATCAGACATGGAAGCCAACAACAAAGACCAAGAGAATGCAAGACCACCATCGAATCGCGGGTGGCCGAACTCGAGAGGCAGGGGGCGTGGTAGAGGTCGAGGAAACGCCCAAGAACACCTTATCGCTTCATTTGTGGCGAAAAACATGGGCCACTTTAGTAGAGATCGCAAATATGCACAGCTAGAGAAAGAGCAAAGAACAAAAGATGAGTCGGCACAAACAAAGCGCCAGCTCCCAAGCACATCTTCCATAACCAAGAAACATCGTTAGTCACGCCAAGAGACGCCCTCCACGGTTCAATCAAACCAACATTTCCCCCTTATCCATATCAAGATGGATATGCCACCTCCGCGAATCAGAATTATACTTGAAAAATCCGTGGTACTTCCCCCGCAAAGACGCCTATGCAAAATCAATCTAACCAACCTCCACCACCACCACCACCTCCGCCTTCAATAATCAACCATCTCAGAATCAATCGAAGTCCAAAGGAAACATTGAGGGCAATACAAGAAACATGGTACACCCAACAAGGGGAGACATCTATGCCATTACCGGAGGATCTAACCTAGATCATGAAAGCAAAAGAGCAAGGAAAGATTACTCGTAAGAGTACATTCTGCTACACCAAGATATCCTCCGAATCGCATTCGATGAAAAGATGGTCTACCATCCCAATCACATTCGATGAAGAAGATCTCAAAGTCCGAGATTTCCTCACACCAACGCTTTTGTAGCAATAGCAATAGTTGCCGACTTCAACCTACAAACAACATACTCATTGACAACGGCAGCTAAACAATTACGCTTGCAAAACATCTATTCATCAAAGCCTTCAAAGCATGGGCTTGGATAGAAGGACACTTTCTCCCATTGGCCGGTAATGCTCTTTTCGTGTTCGGGCGGAAAAAGAATTGACGCCATTGGGAAAAAGATATCATGGTCACTTTTCGCCAAGGAGAAAACACCGTAACCGAGAAAATCACTTTTGACATCGTGAAACATAGATTACCCTTACACCGCAATATTCGCCAAGGGGTCATCAAAGAAATTTGATGCTATCATCAAACAAAGCTACCTTTGCATGAAGATGCCATCACCTTTTGGAGTAATCACAATATGGGGAGACCAAGAGGCAAAGAAGACTAATAGACGGAAGACCTATACCAGATACAAAGATGATAAATTAAGTAAATGAGAATCCAATCGAAAAGAGAAGATTTCAAAGAGACCGAACCAAAGAAAGGAGTTGAGGGTAGATTCACCAGAGAAACGGAGAAGAAGGTTCCCGACGTAAGCCCCTGCTCGACAGATGCACCTCAAGAAGTTAAAGAACTAGATCCAAAGAGAAAGAGCTCAATTGCTAGCTTTTCTCAACGAAAACAAAGACGATTCGCCCGGGTCCACGTGAGATCCGAAAGGTGTAAGCCCATCACTAGCTCGCGACAGCCTAAACGCCAATAAGACTATAAAACCGAAGAAGCGTAAGTTACGAAAGCCGCCAAACGAAAAGAGCCGAGGCCGCAAAGAGCTGGGGTTCAAAGATTATTGACGCAGCGCCATCGTGCCCGCATAAAGATCCGATTGGCTAGCAAACGTGGTAATGGTACAAAAGAAGACAAGCACAAAAGACATCAAGAAGTGGCGGATGTGTGTCAACTTCACCGACTTGAACAAAGCCCCGCCCCAAAGACCCTTACCCACTACCAAGAATAGACACCCCGATTGACATCGCAAAGAAGATGCGAAAAGAATGAGTCTCGCTGGATTGCTTCTCGTGATATCATCAACCGAATGGATCCAAAGACGAAGAGAAGACAAGCTTCATTACCCCTGTGGGGAACTTATCGCTTCAAGAATATGCCAGAGGGATTGCGAAATGCAGACCAACCTTTTCCCCGCATGTCGGACGAGGTATTTCGAGAACAAAAGAAGAAGAAGAACTTAGTCACATATGTTGATGACATTGTCGAATCACCGCAACAAAGAAACACACATTGAAGATCCGAAAGAGACCTTCTCAAATCGCTGAAGGAGCGGTTTATGCCTCAATCCAGAGAAATGCATATTCGGATTACCAAAGGAAAGATGCTAGGTTGCCTTGTTTCGCCAGAGGAATAGAAGCAAACCGAGAAGATCACCACGATCATAAAGATGAAGCCCCCAACTCAAGGAAAAAGCTCCAAGAACTAACAGCCGAATAGCAAATTTCTCGCCAGATTCATTTCAAGGTCGCAGAAAAGGGTTTGCCCTTCTTCGTGAGCCCTCAAACGTAATACAAAATTCAAGTGGGGACCCGACCAACGTAAAAGCTTTCAAGAACTAAAAAGAGTACTTAACTAATCCGACAACAATGTCAAAACCATCCCCAAAGGCGTAACTACTATTGTACCTTTATGCATCCCCTTCGGTTGTCAGCCAGCAGTAATCATCGAAGAAAAAGAACATGAGCATAAACTCAAACAGCCTCCCGATCTACTATGTATCGAGGCATTGTCGAGCAAAGCTAAATTATTCGTGAGCTTGAGAAGATCGCTTACGCAAAGTAGTCATGGCATCTAGAAAACTAAAGCATTACTTTCAAGGCCACAAAATTCGGTAGTATCTTCTCAACCTCGAATCTCTATTCCAAAACAAAGGAAGCCATAGGAAGAATAGGCAAATGGTCTATGGAACTGAACTAGTTCGCCATAGATTTTGAACACGACCGCGATAAAAATCCCAAGTAATAGCCGAATTATCGCTGATTGACACCATCACCTCACGACAAGAACCTAAGATTCAAGAACCTTGCCGACAAGATAATCGTGATGGCGCATGGTGTGACAAAGGAGCAGGAATTTTAGCCGCCCTAACCCTCCCCGCCGGCCCTTCGCTTAGATACGCCAAAGACGCCTAGAGTTCCCTACAAACAATATTGTTGAGTAACGAGGCTCTACTCTTGGCAATCGCTGAAGTTAAGAGCAATGGGAATTCAAGATGCATTATCCTATCCGATTCAATGGTCATAAAAGGCCAGTTGAAAAAGAATATTCAGCCAAAGAACCAGCCCTTGCAAAATATCTACAGCAAAGAAGGAAAATGGAGAAGTATTTTCCCGTTTCTCCCAAAGCACATTCCAAGAAGTGACAACGAGAAGCGCATTTAACCGCAAAAGCAAAGCAGCTATGGAAATACCAACCCCACCAAATGATGTGTTCTATCGAGACTAACCGAAAAGAGCTATAAGAGAAGAAGAAGAAGCACCAAGAATAAAGACATGCTATCGCAAGCCGTGACCGAGAGCTCCAATATTCTCTTTCCCCGCAAGGAACTTACGAGCCGTAGAGCAAGCACGAAATTCAAAGAATGGTCTCCCCGAACCAAACATTACTCCATCATCCATGGCAATTTATACAAAGACGGTGTCGAGTTCAAACTTATGCATCAAGATCAAGAAGGAAGAAAACTTCTCGTGAAATACATTCGTGTTCTCAAGGTGCGCATAGAGGACCACACCTAAATAGCCCATAGAGCTATGAGACAAGGATTCTATTGGCCGATCACGCCGAAGATGCAAAGTAGCCGGTAAAAACTTGCGAACCGCCGATGTTTGCTAAGAAACAACATGCTCCAAAGAAACCCAACAAAACCAATCATCCCAACTTGGCCCTTACAAAGATGGGGAATCGACATCGTGGGACCATTACCATCAGCTCCCGGCAATGTGAGATTCACGGCGGTCGCCTTTGAATATTTCATTTAAATGGATCGGCTAAATCCTTAGCAAAGATCACTCTCGCACCCTTACAACATTCGTCGCAACAAATCGTATGCCGATTCGAGTCCCAACCTACATAACTATCGATAATGGAAAGCAATTTGACTCAACCGAAGTTCAAGAACTTTTGTAGCGAGCTAAGCATCAAACTATCATTTGCCTCTGGCCAATCACCCTCAAAGCAACGCACCGCTGAAAGAGCAAACGGTCTCATCTTTTTCACCGTTTCCAAGTCTCTATGGAACGCGAAGAAAGGACATTGGCCCGCATGCATGGTCACATCAAGATGGGGGCACAACATTTCCTTGTCTAGAGCCACATGATTCACACCATTTCGCCTCTATACGGCGGTAAGAAGCTGTAACCCCCTCAAGAATCAAGCTTGGATCATTTCGCACGTAAATAGCCGCAACCACCAACATGCATAGATATGTCGGGGTTTAAACAAATTGAACTAAGGAAACTCAAGGCAGCAGAAAACCTCGACAAGTATCACGCCAAAACAAAACCTTGGCGAGATAAAAATATTTTAAGAAAGGACATTCGCAAGGAGACATGGTCCTAGTAAGGCATCTAGACAAACAAGGTAAGTTGCAATCCCAAAGTGGTATGGCCCCTTCATCGATCAAGCATGATAAAGCCGGGGTTTTTCGACTCAAAAACGAAGAAGGTGACGGTAAAACAACACACACTGAACGCGGACAATCTCCCAGCAGTTCTATGCGTAGCAACCTTGTCCCAAAGAAAAGTTGTAATTTTATTTGCATTTATGTAATTTTTTTTTGCCGCAGTTACATTTCGATTCTCAATTTTTTTTTCCTCACAGGGAATCCTCTTCTGGGAGTGAGGTTTTTAATGAGGCGTAATTCGCCGCTTCTTTTTATCAAGAAAGTTTTTCAATTTCCCCAAAGAAAGAGAATTGTCATACTTTTTAATATAAACCTAAAAAGAAGGACCCAAAGGAGTACCTTCAATATTCGGTAAAGCTGAAAGACCCGCCAAAATCAAGCATGCAGAGAAACCCAGAGGCATGATCAAAAAGCATCGATCGAAGAAACCGATCCCGAAAAAGGAGATCACAATTTGGCAAAAAAGCCATTTAAGCCAGTGCAAAAGGACACTTGCTAAAACACCCCGCAAACGATAGGGCATTCATTACGGAAAAACCCGTCCTATTAAAAGAATGACTTCATGTCACTTGGCATTAAAAGCAAACCAACCCAAAAGGCAACATACGCGAATATAAAAGTGCATGCCATCGTGCATTAGGATGCAAAGAATAGCACCCAATGTCACAATTCCATAGTAAAAACAACTCTACTAAGAATGAGAGGAACCAGAAACATGGTCATATACATCCTCGCATTTATCCTATGGTACACGGGTATCTCGCCGTATCAAAGAAGAAATAGGAGAGTCCGGCGCCAAGACATAGACAGAGAGAGAGCTGATCACCCGAACAAAGAAGAAGTTCGACCTCATCACATACCGCTGGCCCGCCTACATAAGCCGCGCCATCAAGAAACATACAACACAACGGACGAACGACAAATGTAGAGAAGGTGGAGCATGTTGAATCCATTGTATAAGACTTGTCCGAAGACACCTAACATCGAACAAAGTCATCATCCTTATTCTCAAAGACATGTAACAATCCCTCCTCTATCATCGTTACTACCACCCTTAGATCGTGAGGAGAAATAAGAAACATCTCCCTCATCGAGCAATATTTCTAAATAAAACACGAGCATGATTGTTCAAGAAAAATTAACTCCCCGCAATATTTGCACACATTCCTAAACGCCTTCACCCCCTAAAAAAGGTGGGGAGTCCTTTCAAATCAATAAATTTTTGAGGGCTTAAGAACAAACGAAAATAAAAATCGGATCGAAAAGATTGTTAATTTCGAGTCAATCATTACCGCTCCAAAGTTATATAAAACACCGTGGTCTTATCAATTCTCGTAATACATTTTGATCACAACTGATTACAATTGGCAAAGCATAACACCTCGATATCAACAAACGCAGGGACTCTCCACTTAACCATAGCCCCCGACTATGTTTTTTTTACAGAAAGACTATGGGGAGATCCCCACAAGATCGGGCCATTTTCATTAATATTTTAAAACAGAGAGAGTTCATACTTACGTAAATCAACTAAAGGCATCTAGCTAAAAACACAAAAGGTTGTCATGAGATCAACCTTAAATCTACAAGATTGCAGAGAACACCGATTTTTAAAATTACCCACCCATCTACTCAACGCCGGTCATGCCTCGTTGAAGACTTTGTCGTTCCGATCTTCCATAGTTCCCATGCAAAGAATCATTGTTACTTCAAGAAAGCATGGAATCGGTTGTGCAAGCAATGTGATGTAGCAATCTTTCATGTAGATGTAGAGTTGAATCCCGTGTGACTCCAAGTCGGTTCCAACAATTCTCGCGCAAATTGACACTCAAGAAAAGGTGTTCTAGCCGCTTCCTCCCGACTGTTGCACATAACACACGCAAAGGCCCCCCCGATGCTCATGTTTCGCGATGTAACATATTCTTGGTGTTCAATCTGCCCACCAGACAAGCCAAATAAAGAATTTGACTCGGGCTATACACTTCGATTTCCACATTATCTTGAAAATTGGGTGTGCTTCTACCACGCCAAGACCCGCTTATAATATTTTGTAGAGGTGTATTTATGTCCCCATACCGGTGTCCATCGATCCAATTCATCACCATCATAGGGCAAGTTCTCGCAGCCTTTGTTGCAAGGAGTGAAGCTCATCATAGGCTTCAAGAGAGACGAGGTAGCACTAATAAAGTATCAAGGTCTATTGCTTCCATTACCTCTTTAATCAAAACCTCATCATCTCGGCATAGGAAATCAACCGATATTTAAGTGCCAAGATATCCTCTATCCAAAGATCCCACCGTAAGCTAACCGTGGATCCAACTCCAACCCGACACTTGGCTATCTGTCTCAATAATATGTTTAAGCGAATATATCCTTCCACCAAAAGGATCCAATTTCACGGAGGTATGGGGAACACGGTTTTCATAATATTTGAACAAAATAAGCCGCACCCACTTTAACATCCTCTCTCGTTGTAAAACTTACTAAGGTGTTTCATGAGGAGGGCGCCATTTCGAGCCCGAGATTGAGAATTCCTCGCACCTCCCTTCTCTTTTTTTGTTGCCCGACCACCGCCAAGCTACCAAGTTGCCACCCCATTTTTCCTCGAATTACCACGCCAAAGGCATTGTTTTAGACCTCGATCAACATTGTCAATGACCTCGCCGGGCAGCTTGAGAGTGCACATTGCATAGGTTGTTATTGGAGTGATGGCCGAAGTTAATCATCTCAAGTCTCCCATCGTATGTCACCCAAACTCGAGCATGTTGAAAGCCTCCCTTCAACTCGGCCCATCATGCCCGAGAAATCATCAATTCTAGGCTTTGTTGTTCCCATTGGCAACCCAAGGTATGTAAAGGGCATACATCCTATATCACGCTAAAAAAGTATTTGCTAGAATCGACATTTTTCCCGTGGAACATTGATGGAGAACATTTGAGACTTATCAGAAGTTAACATGTAGTCCCGTTGACTCCGCAAGAAAGCCGTTAAGCATTGCTTTGAGAAAGATTAGCCGCCTTGCATCCGCTTGCATCAACATGAGTGTGTCGCCGCCGTATTGGACGATTGGAAAATCATCCGATGGTCGGGGATTGGCTTTATTAGCAAGTTCGCTCTCGATGCCTTGTTTACAATGATCTAGAGAAGCTCACAAGCTAGCACAAATAGGGAGAGGTGACAAAGGGTCACCTTGGCGCACTCTCTCTTACACTTGAAGAATTTTCCAGTGGACCCCATTCAAGAGGATAGCCGATGTTCCCGAACTTAGGATCATTTGGACCCATCAGAGCCACTTATTTGGGAAGCCAATACGCTCCATAACCCGAAGGATTGTAGAGTGCTCAACTATGTCGAACGCTTTTTCAAAATCGAAGCTTTAGTATAATGATCTCACGCTTTTGATCGGGTGGCATTGATGAATGAATTCATAACACCAGCGAGGCAATCTTGAATCGTATCGGATCGGATGAAACCATACCGTTTTTATGCACTAACTTCGTGATGACGAGTCAGTAGTCTATCTCGCTAATAACTTTGTTATGATCTTTAGTGATATATTCATCAATGCACCGGCCTATAGTCGCCGACAATTTCGTGTGGCTCTTCTTCTTCGGCACCGTGGTGATGTATGAGCTATTAATGGATTCCGATTGATCGAACCCCCGATGGAAGTCAAGACATAGCCCCGTAGAAGTTCGACTTGACTAGATGCCAAAGACGCTCGTGAATGCACTCATTGAAGCCGCCAGTCCCGGCCTTATCAGAGGCATATGTCCGATGATCTTATCTATTTCTTGCGTGGAAAACGACTCAATCAAGTCGCCAAGGTCCTGTGATCGACTGATTAGTGTTGGGAGATCAAACAACATGGATGGGGAAGCCGCTCGCCCATCCTATTTTTAAAGGACGACAAAAGAAGTCCCGCTTGCTCGATGATCTTGCACCCATGTGCCCCGATCATTTCTTAATTGTGGGATGGAGTTCTTTTCAGACGAGATCGCCGCCATGCTATGAAAGAACTTGGTACATTCATCACCCTATTTTGATTCTATTGACCGCGGTACCTTTTTCTTCCAAAGATAGGTTCCCCCGTAATGTAGCCAAGTCTCAGAGTCGCTTCTTTAATATATTTCGAGATTAGCCTCGGTCCCAAGAGACCACGCTCATCTTCTAGAGAGTCCAAGAAGCCAATGACAAAGATTGCAGCTCAATGAATGTTCGAGGTTGATAGATGTTTGCTCCACTCCTTCAATCTACTCGAGGTTTTTGAATTTTTACTTATATTTTTGCTGCATCGTTATCATGGGTGTCGAAAAGCCAAAGATGTACCGACAAGTTGTCAACAAAATCGCTTTGCTCAGCCCGTAAGGTCTCAAACCTGAATATATTAGCTTTCGGGTATTGTTGTGCCGATGGAAAACTGACAAGGCACGTGATCGTGAGGTGATACGAGCCAAGGGTAGCACTTCAAGATTGGGGTAGTCCAAACCCAATTAGGTGATGTGAAAACCAAATGAAGTTGTTCAAGCAATGGGTTAGACTCGCATGTTGCTCCATGTGAATGTTCTGCCTTTCAATGGTAATTCAACTAGACCAAGATGACCGATAGCATCATTGAAAATTAAAGTATCCGCTAGGTTGCATCCCCGTTGGTTTTCTTGTCAAGAGATCTATAGAAGTTGAAATCTCCTACAAAGAGCCGCTTGTTCAGATCATTAATGGTGTGCCCCCGACTATGTTGTGCAAACAAATGAAAAACATCTAAGATCCGCTTTGACTAAGAGGACCTCATACTAAGGCTCTTCGCCCCGGTAGGACGGCCCTTCGTGCAAGCTCCTTTTCAAAGATACAACGGGCCAAAACAAAAAACGCCTAGAAGATGGTTGCTACTTTCTAGCAGAGAATCTACTTCGCCTAACTACCAAGAAAACACCGAAATTCCGTAAACCTCCCACCGAATCAAGCTCTCCAAAACACATGAACCGAACCAACTGAAAGACATTGATGGAAATAACTCAATTGGGATGAGCCATACGGCGCCTCCCAAGCATTTTATAGGGGGCGCAAAGAAATTAGCTCACCATCAAAACAAACAGAGGGTGACTACATTTATGACACGCAAAGAAAAGTCTAAACCTGCACAAAACAATACAACAAAACGCATATAAAACAAGCGGCACCCCAAGGGAGGAAGCATTACCATCCACCACACCGCATCAAGGTCAATACGCAAAACCCTCAAAAATTGAAATCGCGATTCTGGATTCAATCTAAGTAGGAATAAGAGGCTTCGAAATTTGCTTACCTTGCTAAGAAAGGGAAAGAGCTTAAGGCCGCTTTATCAAGCATGTTTTTCTAGGGTTCCCAAAGAAACAACCTCGCACACCCTAGAAACCTGTGGTAACCTTTGCGCTGACCGATGGACTAGACTAGCTAGTTCGGTTTCCTTCGTCCGCAAGCAAGTAAAGCATTGCTAACCAACCAAGCACCAAAACTAGTCTGCCTCTTCTCCCTCGCCTTTAGCATAGACCTTCTCAAGAAGAAGCAAAAGACTTCTCAGAGACAAGCAAAACTTGAACCGAGAAGGCCTGCCCAAACAAGCAGCTAAAGAGAGTCCACCTTGGCCCGAGAAACCATAGAGTTCCTTGAGGTTCTTTAACTTCGAGTATAGAAGTTCGTAAGATATGCGCACAACAAGGTTCTCCAATCTTTTGAACGATACAAGTATCAAACCAAAACGCCCCAGAAAAGAGAAAATCTGATGTACTCATATACCATTGATGCATAAATAATATTACATATATGTACCGTATTTTTATCTTCACCGCTCAAACTCAAAAGGGGAGTCCTTTCACCTCGACATTGTTCGAGTTGAAAAGCTCATCCAAAATCCTCACCTCCCAACGCTCGACAATGCTTGGTATAACGATAACGAGGAGCTCTAGTCGAATCGCCTCAACCTCGCTCTAACTTTGGCTCCAACATAACAAAATTACATCAAAAGCGCCGCCGCCCGATGGCCTAAAGGTTTTCAAAACGCATCGACCTTACTAAGGTTACCCCAAGATCTTTCCTGACCGACCTAATGAACTCTTAAAAGTTCTATGAGGGTTGCGCTCTTAAAGGCAACCCACGATGACCCACTAACCCCGAAATCACCAAATTCGGCTTTAAGAAACATGTCATCAATAAATCGGGCAGTTCCCTCCGCTGAACCTCCGGCAACCGGTTAAAACAACTTAAGTTTTACATCAAAATATAAATGTATTCTCTCTCCCAATAAAAGTTCTACTCTCCAACTTCTTCGTGAAGCTTCAAAGACGCCATCCTCGAACGAAGCTGGAGTCGACGCGCACTATGGTCGCGAGAAGAAGGATTCCCCGAGATAGAGTGGGCGCAGCCTCTCGCAAAGATTTCGGCATTGATGAACTCCATCACCTTTGCCTCAATCCTTTTGACCTCCTCCATCCATCCTGAAATTAAGAAGGACAAAACAAGATTAGCCCGAATACAAAGAATAGTTGATTCAAATCAATAACAAACACAACCATACCGCCCGACTCGCGCGGCCCGAAGAAGAGCAAGGTCCCGCCGCCCTCGCCAGAATCCGTCGAAGAATTTGCCTACGACATCGCTCACCGCAAAGATCCACATTCCAAAGGGCCTTATTGTCCTTAGGGACAGCCCGATCAAGATGCGCGCACCGAACATCCTTCAAATAACATATAACGCCCGGCGTCTCGAGGCACGATATTCGCGATCCGGCCCGACCGCCTCATAGAGATTTTCCAACACGGAAGCCAACCAGAAGCCATATCCTTCAAAGACGATCCCGCAGCCGAGATCAGCCTTCTTCTCCGACACTTCGATCACCCGAGAATACCGCCGCCACAAGACGCTGAACTCCTCCGCGACCGCAAAGATTGTCTTCTCGGTGGTTTTCTTCGTGTCCTTAAGCTCTTCTCGGCTTTCTTCGAGCCTCTTTCTCCGCCTCCAGCCTTTCTCCAACTCGACAACTCGAATCCTTCACTTTCTTCGCCTCCAAAGATCGGGTCCGTATAACTATTCTCGCTTTGCTATAGCTCGAGATAGCAAAGATAGTCCGCATGAAGGAAGACGCCAACAAATTATAAGGCAAAAGTAAAGCACCCGAACATAACTAAAGAAGAAAACTTACACTCAAGCCATGCGCCGCTCGCCGTAAAACCAACTCGGCGCCGGCGTACCCACCAAATCAAGGCCCGCATCGGGGCCACAAAAGAGGCCCCACAGCATCAAGGAAGTCGCTGCCTTCCTTCGAGGACAAGCCCGATGTCCAAAATTGACTCCGGCGATGACGCGCACATCGACCGCCCAAAAGCGAAATTTTATAAGCATCTTTCACGATCGGGGCTCGTGAGTCTCCGAAGAGCTGTCCCCGAATACACTCTCATCTCACCATAGTCTTCGGATCGACACTCCGCTGAAAGAGTTCCATGATCGAACAGACAGCACTCGCCATCCGCAGCTACCCGGTATGATTCTAAAAAACCTTGACTTACCAACAAAACCGGACGCCCCCGCCGATATCGAGGAGGCAAAGCAAAGATCTTGTTGCCGGTTCTCACCCGCCGGGCGCCAAAGCACAATGCTTCTTCGATGGAGGCGGGGCGCAGTTCGCCGAGCGCGAAGTGTTGGCCTTCGAACTTGATCAAACATCGAGGCCGAGGCAACAACAACGGGCCTCCCGAGCCTTCGAAACCTTGTTCGACATCGCTCCTAAGAACTTACGCCTTGCAAAACAAAAGGATAGAACATATCAATAATAATAACAAGACACAAATACAAAAACAGTAAGGGTGGAAAAGTACCCGATCTATAAAGGCAACACCATGACTTCGAAAACCCAAAACTACATGACGATTTAACCAAGGGGCTTAGCTAGCTATATCTCGACCTACTCCGACGAATCGTTCGATTGGACCCGCAGCCTCGTAAATTATCTTCCTTCCGAGATTCCATCACACTAGAACTTCGAAACAAAAGGGGCTTGTCTCCCACTCCCAAGCCCCCCGACCGCCACTAACTCCACGCCTCGCCTTCGACTCGGCCCCAAAGTGCCCCCTCCCGCAACAGCCCGCCGCTTTTCTCTCGCTCTCCACGTTAGAGCTTCTCGTCCGATACAAAACATTCATCACCAAAAACCCTATTTAACCGAGGAGGGCCCTTTAGTTTGCTCAACTTCACCTTATGTTCCTTCCTGTACGGGCCAAGGATGAGTTGTGACAAACCATCTATTTCCTTCACATACTAAGACCCATCGCTTAACCTGTGGAAGGCGCATCTTTAAATTCGCCAAACGAATCCATCTACCCTCCGGACCGAAGTAAGCCCGCATCCCAAGATAGAGGCCGAATCCAAATAAGAATCCCCTTCCATCGACCAAATCACGACCGACCGGGCACCGAGAAGTGGCAAAGAGTGCTTTGGTTCAAGAAGCCATCCTCGGCTTTCGAGCGGGTAATCGGGTCTCGCCTAAGTTTATAAGCATCCATCGGCTCAAGTGCTTAAAACATAAACATTCTGGGCCAGACACCATTAGCCATCGCTTCTATCGCCTCCTCCTCGCGCACCCGACATAAAACCAATAGTCCGTCCAAAAAATCCCACTTATTCCAATAACCGAGCAATCTTGATAGCGTAACGAATTCTTCTTGGAATGAAGTTATAAGATTCAACCATTCCGTGGTGAACTCCATTCTCCACATCGCTTCGCCACGTCTCATAGATAAGACTCGTAGTTCCGAACAAAAGTGTTGATGTTCACCGAGACCCATCAACTTCGCCGCCATCGCAAAGACATGAAGGCGCATCGACTCCATTTGGAGTAAGATGATGTAAATCAAGGTTGAACCTTTCTAGCACTTCCCCGACAAAGCCGCCGACGGAAATCTAAGTCCAGCCAAGGAAATCACGAAACACCACGCCGTATGGCTCGACTAGGAAAAGCCTCGTGAACGAGGAGCCCGCACAAAGCACGGAGTACGGACTTAATAACTGCGGTCACGATGTGTCAAGAACTCCTTTCAGAATCCGTGGATCCGCCAATCTCATACCTTGGGATGTAAGAACCGGCCAATCCATCGACCGGGCGATTCGGGTCAGATCCCCGCTCTTTGCCACATCTTTGGCGCCTCTCAAATCTCTCGCCACCATCATTAGCCGAAGTCTCCATTCCAAAGGCCAAAGAAACAATTCTCGACGCTCATGGAAGTAGAAGCATCCGACTCGCAACTAAAATCCACCTTAACCCGCAGGGGGGCCCAAGAGGAACTACATTCAGAATTACAGATTATCGCGCTGAGTTCCGTATCGAGCAACCCAAGAACCGGACGAACCCCCTCAAGACAAAGAGCTATCACTAGATTCAAGACGATCCCAAGATCCTGGACTTGAACTCAAACTCGACATCTAGTAAAAAGAAAAATACCTAAAACCAAAATTGCTAAATATAAAGAAAGACCAAGAGAAAGACACTTACCGCGAAGAAGAACCTACACCCAAGCAACGTAAGAAAGAACTCAAGAGGGCTCCAAATAAGAGGGCTCGGCCCGCCGCTCCGAAGCTTGGAAATGACTCGTGGGGGTAAGGGGCTTTTATACCCACCGCATAACGGCCAAAAACGCATAAGACGACGCTGACCGCTCTAAGCACAACTCCCAAAAAATAATGCTATTATAATACAAAAATAACAATAGTAATAATATTAATAAATAAAAATCTTAATCATAAAATATATATATAAATAAATAATATTATTACCCTACTAAGAGGCAATCTTCTTCTTCGCGTGGAGGGGAGTCCTTTCGGGCTATTTCTAGACTTTACGCAGACCGCCTCGAAGAAAACAAAATTTCTTCTGCCAGCCACGAGGGGCTACCGTTGGGGAGAGCCTGTAGACGCCCCTTCCCTCCTTGCTGTGAAGACATGGAGGACTCGAGGTTCCAAGTCCAAGTGATCTCGGCCCCAAATAGTTCGGTCCCGAATTGTCACTTCGACCCTTATTTCGCATCTAGCTTATCGAAGCGCTATAACCCCGGGCCCGGCGATGACCGCGGAACAGGAAAAGGCCCGAACAGCCGCCCAACGATTGCCGAGACAAACATATTCGCTTCCCGGTTCAGATTCGACCCGAATAAGCGTGCCGCTTAACGTGATTTTTGCCCCCAGACCGACGCGCCCTCTAAGTAGATTTAGGAAGCCAATATCTTCGCACCCGGACTACGATTCGGGTCCGAAGATAAGGGATCTCGCCGCCCTTTGTTTGCAGACGTAATGTATCAGCCGATAATCGTGGGCCTCCCCAGCCTGGGGTGGTTAGACCCGAAGACAGAGAGGAACAAAATGCCCCCGGCACTAGGGAGGAATATTCCAAGATGCCGATTAGGTAGGAGGGCACTTCCGATGTAAAGCCTACGAACTGAAACTATAAATACCGCATGGTAGTGTACGAGGGGAGGTAATTCATTTAACAAGCACCATTTCTACCTCCGTGGAGAGTCTACGCTTTCTCCTTCAAGGGACGTAATCTTCGACCGCTGAGTTATCTCGATTAGGGGTAATTCAACAGAGGTGATCCATCCGCCTTGAGGCCGCTCCAACGCCATCTAGATGTCATTTAGCACCAAAATTACGCTTCATGAGCCTCAGAGGATCCGTACTAAATTTTACGTTCTACATGGATGGATCACTTCCTAAGACCGATTGATAGAGCATGAGGAA
>JADLZK010003568.1:0-44031 GCA_015847255.1 Hyparrhenia diplandra
CCCTCCAAGCAAGCTCGACCGCGGTAGCCCCGCAATGATGGTGAGCATGCATGGATCCAGGTGCATCACCTCAAAGCATGTGCCAGTGAAGGTAGGCATACTATGACACCCAACGATAGATCCAAGCTGATCGCTCCCTCGCTGTAGATCATGGCTACCGAGCCCTCCGGCTAAAAATCCATGGCGGGTGCTCTCCCCGTAACGGAGCAGGCGAGCATGATGGTGGTGGTGGCGAATTCAAGCAACTGTGTGTGCAAACAGATTGACTAGTGGCGGCTTTGAAGGTCCTAGATCGGTGGCGGCTCTAATGGGCCCCTAATTTGGTGTCGGCAACTCCTTCTCACCCCATGTGAGCCCACCAAATCCGGCTGAAGGGCGGCTAGATTTATTGTGCGGTGGTGAGAATGTGTGGATCCATCATCTTTGGCACTAATCTCGGCAGGCCCGTGGACGAACTCGATGGGCTTGTCCATGGGTGTTCTTTTTCCGTTGGATTTATGGAGGCAGTAGGTCTGCATTAATGCAAATCTTTGGGTATAGACAATTGCTTTCACAACCTACAAAGAAACCTAAAACGACCGCCTGCGTTAAGATTTGTGTAGTAGTGTTTGGAGTAGTTGATTAAGAGAATGAACTATTCTAGAAACCGGAGAGATCTAAGAAATTTTCAACCATATTTTTTTTGCATTAATCGATGACAAACAATGGGAAGGTGGATATGAAGGCCTTCGTAAGATTTGTGTAGTAGTATTTGGATTAGTAGATGAAGACAATGAACTATTCTAGACACTAGAGAGATCTTGGAAATTTTCAACCATGTGTTTGTATAAATTGATGACAAATAGTAGGAAGGTGAATATGAGGAATGAAGCTACCGTGGGAAGAGAGGTTGCCTTTGAAAATTAAGAACTTTCATGGATGCTTGGGCTTGATAGAGTTTAATTAAACTATAGAGCAGCAAAAGAGGAGGAAATGCATATGAAAAGCGCAAATATTGTGGAGTGTTGGAAACTATAAATCATCTTTTCATTAATTGCAATGTTATGCAGTATATTTGATCCTAGGTTGGAGTTAGTTTGAGGTAGAATGAGAGACCTATCTTTGTCACTCATTATCAAGACATGATGGGCATTGTATAGAGGTGGCGACCAAGGAGTTTTTCCTTTATTATTTTAGTATGTGTGGTGTAGATTCTATCAGAAGTTAGGAATGATCAGGTGTTTAATAATATTGTGATCAAATCTCCAAATGTGATTGCTAAAAGGTTGTTTGGTTTTTGATGCAGTGGGCGAAAATGTGGAAGATGCAGGATAGGCCCTTGACGAAAGATGTCATCCTGAAGTTGCAGGAAGGGCTGAAGGCATGATGATGTGAGGATGTCGTCGGATACTTTTTCATTCGTATGTGATATAGTTTTTTCTCAGCCTTAGGTGGGTGTGGTAGATTAAGCTAGTTAATCGTTCCTTTTGTGGTTGTCGTTTTAGATGTGTGAGAGGATAAGGAGAGTTTTTTTTTTTTACTAGAAAGACCGTGGAGGAGATCCCCACGGTACTAAAGTTTTATAAATTTAGATTGAAAAGAGAGTTTTTACAATGGGGGTAGGCATCTATCCACGCACAAAAGGATGACTTTAGGTCACATTTGAACCTAATAGACTGAAGATTACATTGAAAGTTAAAATTTGCTAACCAGGTGTTGTTGAGTTGCTTATGGTGGAAAATTTTATCATTCCTAATCCTCCAAATTTGTTAAGGGCGCTATTAGTACCAGCTCCATGAAAAGGGCAGATTGGAGTCTGCTTATGCTTGGGCAAAACGTACGTTGGAAGTGTCCTATCTTCTTATTATTATTGTTATAAAGATAAGATGGACTACCAGATCTTAAAAAAAACATTCGGTTAGGAAGCTTCACTGTTTAGTGCGCTGCAGATGGTTGCTGCCGTTGGCTTCCTGTCCGACGGCTGTGTCCTCTGTGTGAACACTGGGATCCATACAACAGATAATTAAGCTTAGAACGATGAATACTAAGTCATTGTTGACGCGTAAAGCGACTTGTTCCAGCACTTTGCTTTTCTGCTGGCTGCATGCCATGCACCTGCAACCCAAATGAAACACGTGATGACGCATTCCAGGAAGACTTTTCCTGCCTAACCTTCCCTGCATGCAACATAGGTTCCATCTCCCTATAAATAGCAGCCACCCCTCACGCTTTGTTATCAGATCACAATCAATCAACATTTCTCTCCCAGAGCGATAAGCCTGACAGCATCAAACAATTTCGCTTTCATTCCTGTTAACAGGAGCAGAAGACGCAGATATGGCGACTCATGCCTTCTTGCTGGCCGCAGCCCTCTTGGCTTTGTCATGCTTTCAGGCCATTGCCTCTGATCCAAGCCTTCTCCAGGATTTCTGTGTTGTCGATAAGGTGTCTACAGGTATATATCTACATAATTAGTGTCTATACTTTTGCATATATAGGTCATCTTGTGTCCAGTTAGCTAATTATCATATAGTAATATTAACAAACTAACTATCACCTATATACATTTGTTCTAACTTAGTATTATTGTCGCATACAGTACGTGTGAATGGGCTCCCATGCAAGGATGCAAAGGATGTTGTTGTCGATGATTTCTTCTTCCAGGGCCTTCACATGGCAAGCAACACAACCAACAAGCAAGGCTCTGCCGTGACACCAGTGAACGTGGCTCAGATTGCTGGGCTCAACACGCTGGGCATATCTCTTGCCCGTATCGATTATGCACCATTTGGTCTTAACCCTCCTCATACACATCCACGGGGCACTGAGATATTGACCGTGCTCGAGGGCTCCTTGTACGTCGGCTTTGTCACATCAAATCCGGAGAACAAGCTGTTCACAAAGGTTCTTAACAAAGGAGATGTGTTCGTGTTCCCTGAGGGATTGATCCATTTTCAATTCAATTATGGAACAAAGAGTGCCGTGGCCCTTGCAGGATTGAGTAGCCAAAACCCTGGGGTGATCACAGTGGCCAACGCTGTATTTGGTTCCAAGCCAACCATCTCTGATGATGTCCTTGCCAAGGCTTTTCAAGTCGACAAGCTAACTGTTGACCGCATCCAAGCTCAGTTCTAGAGAACATGCAAACATATATACATACTAGTTTGTTAATTATGTACGCATCGAGGATTCCTTTGATTCTTTGTTTGTGTTTTGTTGTTAAAAATAATTAGCTAGTGTTGATTGGATATGTACGACTCTGTATTTTTCTTATAAAAAGAAATATGTTCCAATCCATTCGTTTCTTAAGTGAAAATAATCTTATATCCTGTTTGAGTACCATCCTAGATATAAACTGCATCTGGCCATTTCTAGCTACAGCTCGACCATTTTCCTTTCTGAGATGGGCTACCTATATATGATATATCCACACACTCCACCTCGACGCCTTCAGCCTTTAGCTACCCACTTCGAGCTTTCAGGGGCCACATACTGTATTTTAGGGATGATGCTTATTTAGAAGTTGACTGAATTCACTAGTACTCTCTTCGTTCCAATTTATAATTCGTTTGACCTTTTAACCCTAAGTTTGATCACTCATCTTATTCAAAAAATTATGCAAACATAGTTAAGTTTAAGTCATTCTTGAGGACCTTTTGTTAATAAAGCATTCCACAACAAAAGAAGTTCCATATTAAAGGAGGTGGGCAACCCCAACAGCCTCCATCAGAAGGCCACACTTATGGATTAGTGGAGGCGGTTGCTTTTGCCCGCCTCCAAAAACAATTAAAAACACAAAAAGGCAAAAAGCCCACAACACGAACTGAGCCTGGTTTGTGGCGCCACCAACTCCGCTGCGAGAGGACCGGAGTTCAATCCACTGTCGCCGAATCTACCCTCGTCAGTGTTGGATCCAACATCCACATCACCACCGTCTCTAGACGGATCCGGCCTCTCCCGCCACATCTGGCGTTGATGGAGGGGGGAGCAGGCCACTGCCACTGCAAGGAGGAGGAGCGTGCGTCGGATCCACGACTTGGGAGGCAGAGGGTACCCACCATGGTTGAGTAGAGAAGCTCCGCCAGATCTGGCCTCTCCAGTCATGCCACCGCAGCCGCAAGGAGGGAGGAAGAAGCCTACCGTGGTGGATCCAGCCGAGGAGGGGGAGGCAAGCCGGCCGCCATGTCCTGTGAGGAGGAGAGAGGGACGAAGCCCGCCGCCGTGGAGAGGCTAGGCACGCCGGCCGCCATCTGTCGCAAATAGTAGGGAGCGAGGAAGCTTGTTGCAGCTGGATCCAGAACTCGTTGGTGCCGCCACCCCCTCTCTAGGGCCATGCGCCGCCATGGTCTGTTCCTAACCGCGTTGTGGACCCTCAATGACCATGCCATCTGAGGAGAGCGAAGGATAGTGAGAGCAGGTTGAACAAGCTTGGCTTATAGCCAAGCCTAATCAGCTAGAGCCAAGCATGATAGCCAGGCCATACAACAATCTAATCTCTCCTTTTATTATAAATATTGTTCTTTATTATGTGCAGGACCACAGCCTTGTCTCACTTTGTGGCTAGCTATTGGCAGGCATGCATGGTTTCACAAACAACAAAAGCGCAGGACCATGGGTGGTGGTGGGAGCCAGAACCACGAGAAGTGTGCAACAGCTCGGCGCCTGAAACATCGCCAAACTGCTTCTCTCTCCTCTGTTCTCTCTCTTCCACCTAGGCATTTGTTGATGTGTCTTTGCTATAAGTCAAGTTGATGTGTATTATTGTACCTACTCGAGGGGGAGAGAGGGGGAGGAGAGCCGCGGGGCGGGGGGAGAGGGCCCGCATGCTCAAGCCCACGGGGGCGCCCCTATCAGGCCCACTTTTGATTGTGGTATTGAGTCAATCAAAGATACACTCGATCTAATATTTTATTTTCTCCAAACGCTGCCTCTTTCAAGTTTCAACCCCTGTTCTACCAGCTTCTGGATGTAGTTTGCCAGCAACATGTATTCTAGGTAGGTTAGGCGTTTGAAGCACTACGTGAAACACCTACTTTGTAGGGGCGGGTGGCGATGCTCTATAGGGCGGTTTTGCCCGGCCGCCCCTAAACAACCATTCCTGATGGTGGTCGCCCCTCTTTGTATGAGCCGCCCCTACAGTATATTTTAGAAATCACATTTTCAAAATTAAAAAAATAGCAAAATATTTTTTTTCAATCGAACGAGGCCCTCACCCGGTCGACCCGCGAACAGTCCCCACACACGATCATTTTTCACACTTTTTGCAAATGTTGCGGCGCAGGGATTCGAACCCGTGTCCATATCTCATTCCTCTTCCCCACATATTATACAAATCCGAGTGAAAGTTGACTATTTGAGGCCCTAAACAGATTCAAATCAAAAGTGGTCAATTAAAAAGTTTCATAACTTTTCAAGATCTATAATTTTTATTTTGGGTGTCTCTCCATCCGAGGTCGTTTACAAAATTTGAATTTCAAATTTGAGACATTTAAACATAGCTTTTGCATGATTAGATAATTTCAAACTAAAAAGTGGTCAACTACAAAGTTTCATGACTTTTCAAGATCTACAATTCTTATTTAGAAAGTTTTTCCATCCGAGGTCATTTTGAAAATTTCAAATTTCAAAAGTTAGACATTCAAACCCACATTTTGAGGCATCAAATAAAGTCAATTCAAAAAGTGTTCAACAACAAAGATTCATAACTTTTCGAGATCTACAATTCTTATTTAGGAAGTTTTTCTATCATAGGTCATTTTAAATATATATATATATATATATATTAGTGTCTGTTTCAAAATTCGGCAACCCATAGGGGACGCCTCATACCACAATAGGGCCGGCTCAAAACAAAATTCGTCCCTACTCAAAAAAGGGGGTGTTCCCATAGTATGCATTTGTAGTAGTGAAGGTTTGACCTCTAGTATAGGAATGACATACAATACCGGTTCCTAACCCCCCTTTGATCCCGCATTCCCAACCAGGATTGCCCATGCGGGACTAAAGGTCCTCCCTTTAGTCGGTTTGGGGGCAACTAGGATAAAGGGGCACTTCTTGTCCCGGTTCATAATACTGAACCCGGGACTAAGCTGATTTGCATGTCGGACCTCCATATCCACATTTTTGTTTTGATTTTAATTTTTAATATTTGTTTTTTCTTATTTCAGTTGTTGTTTCTTTGAAATTACAAAGTTTAGACCACCAATTCACAAGGTAGCTACACAAATATTGGTATATATATAAGAAAGTCATTACACACAAGATATGTCCACCTCCAAAGTCATCAATCCAAACAAAGTCATTACAAATAAGTTTTAAACAACTAAGAACAGTTTTATTACAACTAATAACTACAAGACTAACTCAAACTCCTAAAATTTCATGACGTCGTACCACATTGTTGGTAAAAGTTATCCTGAGAATTATTTATAAATTTGTATAGTCGCAAGCGAACGAAGCGATGAGCACTTCACCGGGGGGTTTAAATATCGAATCCACAGGGAGAATGGTGTGGGAATACTGAGGCAAAAACTAATCCCTGAGATAATAGGAAGGAACAGGAGTTCAGATAAAAGGTGAGAAGAATTCTATGGTTGTCTAGTTTATACTCTTGTAAGGCTTAAAGATATCCTTTAATGGGGATCGTACTCAAGAGAAGGTAAGGGCGAAACTTACTATCTCCCAAACTTGGATCCCTACGTATCCTATCGATGGGAAGTGGAATACAAAGGACTCAATGGTACTTTGTCACTACCACGATCTACCACTCTCCGGCAGGTGGAGCAATTATGAGTTATCTAGTATAAACACCACGTCTACACTAGGGGTAACAACTTCAATTCAAGAGCGACAAGAATCAAAGTACTCTAATGAGTCATAAACCAAAAGAAATATAAATAAGTGAACTTACTCAACTATAAGGTTGATCCACCAAAGAAGTCTCAAGATCAAGTGCAATGAAGCCTTTGATCCTAGAGGTACAAGCGTAGAGAGTCACCGACGGATCAGGCACTTCTCCTTACTTCTCCTCAACTCTTCTAATTATCTCTCAAGAACAGATCTAGAACTCTAATCAAGTTCTTTGATCTATCTCTCAACTTTCTACTAATCTCTCTCAACTTGATCTAGCTCTTCTAATTAGAGAGGTATGGCTCTAGCTATGATCGAGGCTGAGTCGATGAATAATGATTTTCATGCCTATGGCGGAGGTAGGACCCTCCTTATATAGTCCTGGCGGATGAATACACGGCCTTTGGATCAAACCGACTTCAGCAATGGCGTAGATACACCCACAAGATCGGTTGTGAACCGACATAAGAAGGAGAGGCGGGGGGGCCCCACGGCGGCGCCGCCTGCTTGACCTTGGTGGGCGCCGGGTGGCGTGCCACCTCGCCTTCCCGTCTTTTCTGTGTTTTTACGGTGTCTTCTAGAATGTTTTAGTTCACTTTTCGGATCGAAAGTCTTCTCCGGTAAATCTTCTTATTATATGGGGAGTTTTCTCTCAATTTCCTGGTATTTTTCTGTTAAGTCCCTCGAAAAGATATAAATCACCAAAACTCGTAGAACTTTATCAATTATAACACCTATTCTATGCATTCTATTCTTTTTATATCCTTATTTTATATTCAATTGACACATAAAAACATAGCTTAAGAGGTGTCAACAAGCTCCCCACACTTAGGCTTTTACTGCGTCTCGATAAAAGGATGGTTATAACAAAACAGACTAGACAAGCAAAGCAAGCATAGAATAAAAATTATATTAACTTATTTTATTTTATTATGCCAAGAACTTTAAGTAATTGAGAAACAAGACAGTTAATATCGAGTACTCTATTCTATCAATCAATTCAAATTTGGAGCTTTTGCAATGATTTTTGAAAAGAAAACATAGCTTACTTTCTTTCTTTCGTGATACTCTCAAATCACTCAATGATATATATATATGTAGTATTTTTGGATTACACAGCATATGTAAATAAAATATATATACTTCTAATAAAGCTATATCACGGAGTTTCAGAGGGTTGGATAAAATATAGCATATTTACTTTGCATGTATCTGCAATATCAAAGATTGTTATCAAGGAAAAACATTCTCTAAGATCAAGATGTGCATTGTGTATGCTAATTCTACTATGCTCTTTCTTTTATTTCTCTCTTTTTTGGAATAAATTTTTTTTTTTTTGCAAACAAGATCATGGGCTATCTTTATTTTTCTTTCTTTTTAGAGAGGTGGACTCTGGCGGCCCTAGACTTTTGTCTATTATTTCCTCTCTTATAAAGATGTGGGTTCTCTTGACCCTCGGACACTTGTCCATTATTCATCTTTATTTTTAGAGATGTGGGCTCTTCTCGCCCTCGAACACTTGTTCATTTTTCATCTCTTTTTAGGGAGGTAGGCTCTACTCGCCCGTAGGACTTTTGTCCATTTTTTATCTCCCCTTTTCTCTCTTCTCTCATTTTTTTTAAGTATTATTTTTTTGCATAGCCCATGCCTTGCTGTACAAAAACTATTTATTATTATTTTTTAGAGAGATCAACGGTGAGCAAATAAATAAATAAAAACAAGTGTACGTGATTCTTGATCTTAAGATAAGTTTCTCAACTTGAGTCACAAAATCTTGACAAAGCTCAACACAAAGCAAATAAACTTACTTGCTGGTTTTATATAATCATAGCATGGGCTGTATAGGATATAAAGTTGATCACGAGATGAAGTATAGCTATTAGTTTTAATATTTTCGAAATAAAATTCTCCAGCGAAAAAAAAGATATCAAGAATTAAGCTCTCATCAAACTTCTATCTCAAATTTCACAACAACTTAAACAACTTGGATCTTGTAGCATTTTATTCTTTCGGCAAAAACTTATTCTAATTATGAAAAAGCATCATGTAGACTTATCTCTAAAACAAAGCATATCAATTTATTTTATTCTTCTTCATTTATTTAGCAAAACAAGAAGAGCTTCGAAACCGACAAAACAAAAACCAAAATACGAACTAAAAGCAAAGTTCGGAGATCAAACCCGGAGGTGAAGAAATCGGAGACGAGGGGAGGAGGGGGCTTTGGCGGTCGCCATTAATGTCTCGGCGGCCGCCGAGCTCTCTTTTCTCGTGGCTCGAGTTTCGTCGTGTTGAATCATCGTTCTGTGTTCGTTGTTTTGCTTCACTTTCAGTTTCGTTGTTCGGTTGTTGCATCTTGTCTCCCCACACTTGTCTTTTTATTATCCTTTATTCAAAAACATGGTGGAGACAAGAAAAACATATACAATAATATAGAAAATAATAAGCGAGGAAATCAAATTAAAAACTTTTGATAAGATAAGAGCACTTCTTTATTCATTTATCCAAACATAATAAAGACTCAAAACAAACTTGACTCAAACTCTAATTTAATTTAAATAAAAACCCGATTTCGATAGATAACTCGACTCAATTATTGACTCAACTAGTGCTCTTATAGACTTGAGCGTATTACATGTCTTTAGCATTCTTGGTCCAAATGCGCTCAAGGTTGCCTAACTTCTCAAGAATCAGCGTATTCTTCCTCTCCGTAAGATTCAAGCGCTGGAGAAATAGCTAAGCTCCTTTCTTGCCGCCATCAAGTTCGAATTAGCAACTGTTCATGGATAAACTGTGGAGTTGAGGGTGGTGAATCAACTTTAACTAATGGCTTGGGCATGTATGGGACTATAGCTTTTGAGTTATACAAATTTGTAGCCGCCTTGGTGGGTCATAAACCACCATGCGAGTCTCATTGTTCTTCATGTCGAGAATAGGAGGTTTTAGTCTTGATCTTGGAGAAGAATGAATTTAGATGAGATGAGATATTGAACGGACTTGTTTTTATAGGTAAGAAGCATAGGATAGGAGGGTTAGGCTCACAAGTATGGTCCTAATAAATGACTCAGAATATACGTCATTACAATGGGCTTTGGTTCTAGAGTATTACGGAAAAAGAATGAAGAAGAGGGGGGGGACATGGGGGGGCGGTCGCCCAGCCCAAAGTGGGCTTGACGCCCGGTGCTTGATGGCACTTTCTTTCGCGCCCCTTTTCTATAGCCTATTATCTCTATTCTAATTGTAATACTTATAATTTTGGCCCATAAAAACAAGTTCTACGAAAATCAAAAAATCTTGAGATGGATCAATCTTAAAGCCTATCTCATCTAATTCATTTAATTTATTTATTTCATCGAGGGCTTATCGGGTTCATAGAAAATTTTAAGGCGTTGGCCATTTACCTTGAATAACTTACCTTCGAGTCTTGAAGAGTGATTGCTCCATGTGATGATGAATTTACTACCTTGAAAGGTCCTTCCCATTTACTCCGAAGTTTTCCATGCCCGAATAATTTTACCACGGAATTAAATAGTAATACCTTATCTCCGGGAGTGAAAGTCTTTATCTTTATCTTCTTGTCATGCCATCTCTTGGTTCTTTCTTTATAAATCTTGGCATTATGATAAGCTTTCTCTCTCCATTCCTCCAATTCTAATAATTGCATTTTCCTTTGAATTCTCGATGCATCGAGATTCATATTCCATCTCTTGATTGCCCGGTGAGCTTTGAACTCAAGCTCTCTGAGGGCAAAAATGACAGGTCTTTCCATAAACAAGTTGATAAGGTGTCATTCCAATTGGTGTCTTGTACGCTGTCCCCGTATGCCCATAGTGCTTCTAGAAGTCTATCCTTCCATTTAGTTCCCATCTCTTCTACTGTCTTCTGCAAGATATTCTTGATTTGTTTATTTGAAGTCTCTGCTTGACCACTTGTTTGAGGGTGGTAAGCTGTAGCAACATTGTGACGAACTCCATGCTTTAATAAATAATTTCGAACTCTTCTATCAATGAAGTGGCTTCCTCCGTCACTTATTACCATTCGAGGTACTCCAAATCTTGGAAATATAGTTTCTTCAAACACCTTGATTGTACTTTTACCATCTGCATTCTTGCATGGTGTTGACGGTCACTAACGACACATTTGTAACGTCAACATCCTACCATAAAGGGGGTGAAACTATACCTTATCATACTCATATACATTTATAACTCATATATTTCCACTTGTAGTGTCCAAATTATTATTGTGCAGATTTGTATAAGAAACAAGTGGAAAATGTACCAAAAGGCGCCTCCCCGAAAGCGCATTCCCGAAGAACATCAAGCCCAAGGGAGAAATGGACCAAACACACAGAGCTGGGCCGAGCAAACACCGCCATACAACTTTTCAGGCCCAAAGACGCCAGCTGCGAGCCCGGCCGAAGCGGGGCCGGCGAGAGTCTTGCGCGCACCACTGGTGCGGCCGCACCCCCCGCCGAGGCGGCTCGGGCCCGGCTTTCGGGAGGCGGTTCGTTACCTTCCAAAACTGGCGTTGCGGCGTTGGTTGGTCGGTTTGGTGCGATTAGGAAGGTGTTCGGGGTCGGTTTGGCTCTTTCCATGTGGGGATGGCCATCTTCCAAAGAGCCCCCTCTCCTCTACCTATAAAAGGAGGCCATCTCCCACCATTGTAACACACACCATTTGGAGCCTCCTCACTTTCTACTCTTCTTCTCCTCTCCTCTCTACTCCTCCACTTCTCTAGTTCTTTTTAGTCTTTAGTAGTATTTGGAGCAAGGCTAAGCTTCATTGGAGAGCTTGTACTTGGGAGAAGGAATATTTGGTATGAATACATTTATGGTTTATCCTCAAGTCTTGATCTCATATGCTTGTGCAATAGGGCTAGAGTATTTACATGTTATATTCTTGACATGTTGTTCTCGACACAATCATGATAGAAGAACTAGACTATAGTTCCTATGTCATGGTTAGTCGTATAGAACTTAGGGCCTAACCATTCGTGCCATGTATTTGAGTAGAGTAAGAGTTGTCTTTGAGGTGGCGGTTCGATTTGTGCCCTTCGGGGCTTGCTTCGTGTCCTATTCCGTCCATCCAGGTAGGGTGGGGGCCATGGGGGACATGAGTAGTGTCTTAGTATCGGACGTGGTGTCCGGATGCGGTATCCTTCGAATATGAGTGCATGCCACGGTTGAGGGGGTAGGCGGCTTGGTCGTGATAAGCCTTGTCCGTCCCTTGAAATCCCCCCGTTAGGTGTGCGCTATAGGAGTTCGTAAATGCTTCTATTGGGCGTATGGCTCCGGGAGTCTCCGTCCATCTCACTCTCGACCCTAAAACTCTAGTCATCTATGTTTGCATGATTATTAACTTGTTCTTTGCACAGCTACTTTCGAATACCCGCTCCACTTAGGAATATTCTTTATTCTTTATTTTCCTTTTTTATCCTTGAGGTTGGCCCAAGTGTGTGTCACACTATCTTAAACTATCATGACTTACCCCTGTATTGAGTATTGGTCAATTTGCATAGACATATCGTCTTGTTCATGCCCCCTGCTAGAGTCCTACACCATGCCTTCCTTTGGGAAAATATAAATAACGATACCACTGAATATCTCTAGGGTGAAATGCTACAACGGTATTTCCGTGCGCTGCGGACTTGTTACGTAAATGCTACGAATGCCACCCGACATCCGTGGCGATGGTAAGCGGAATGTAACAATTCGGTGAAGTCGTTGTGGGAGGTCAACCTGTGGTTCCTAGTGCTCTTGCCTTTTTGGCACTTGCGGCTTAGGAAAGCGCAACACATGGCAAAGCTTCTACCCATTTGAAACATAATCTCTTTGCTACTAAGATATATTCATAGTGTCAGATTTTTGGAAATGGTCCCATGTAATCAATTCCCGGACATCAAAGAGCTCGATCCGGAGATTGGTTGTTAGAGGCATAGCATCTCTTGCATTTATATTCCGTGCCTCGACAAGCTCCACATCTTCGGATAAAATCTCTTGTGTCTTGATACATGGTTGGCCGAAAAATCCCGCTTGCCAAATCTTTGCATGTGTTACGAATGCCCCATAATGACCTCCATACGGTGATGAGTGACATCTTTCAATGATTTGCAATCCTTCTTACGTTGACACACATCTTACGAGTAATCCATCGGCACATACTCGAAGAGGTATGGATCATCCCATAAGTGGTGACGACTTTCATAAATAAGCTTCTTCTTATCCGCCCTTGGTGCTACATATCCCGCAACCATGAAATTAACAAGATCTGCATATACGGGGATCGGTATGGGTTATCCGATAAAACATATCGTCCCCGAGTGAGTCATTAATAGGCAATTCATTTGGTTTCTCAAATTGCATTCTAGATAAATGATCGACAACAGAATTTTCTACTCCTTTCTTATCTTTAATCTCTAAATCAAACTCACGGAGTAACAAAATCCATCTTATCAAAGCGTGGTTTAGCATCTTTCTTGGTGAGCAAATATTTCAAAGCAAGCATGATCAAGTGTAAACAATCACTTTAGCTCCTACCAAGTAAGATCTAAACTTATCTATAGCATAAACAATCTGCTAGCAACTCTTTTTTTCAGAAGTAGTAGCATAATTAAGTTGTGATCCAGTCAAAGTTTTACTAGCATAAGCAATAGCATGATGTTTCTTGTCTTTAGTTTGTCCTAACACCGCCCCACAAAGATAATCACTTGCATCACACATAATTTCAAAAGGCAAAGACCAATGGGGGTTGAATAATTGGTGCGTAAATAAGAGCCTTTTTCAAACTTTCAAAAGCTTTAAGACAAGCATCATCAAAAACAAAGGGAACATCTTTGGCTAACAAGCCGGTAAGTGGTCTAGCAATATGCGAAAAATCTTTTATAAATCTACGATAAAAACCAAAGATGGCCTAGAAAACTTCTTATCCCTTTAACATTCACGGGAGGTAAGCTGTTCTATAACTTCTATTTTTCCTTTATCAACCTCTATTCCCTTTTCGAAATAAGATGACCAAGCACTATTCCTTCTCTAACCATAAAATGATATTTTTCTCAATTAAGGACTAAGTGCTTTTCCTCACATCTTTGCAAAACTCTATCTAAGTTTTCTAGACAATCATCAAAAGTTTTTCCATAAACGAGAAAAATCATCCATGAAAACTTCCATAATCTCTTCAATCATTTTCAGAAAAATATTGACATCATACATCTTTGAAAAAAGCGGGTGCATTACATAACCCAAAAGACATTCTTCTATAAGCATAAGTTCCATATGGGCATGTAAAAGTAGTTTTGCTTTTGATCATTAGGATGGATTGGGATTTGGTGATACCCGAATATCCATCAAGGAAACAAAAGTAAGAATGCTTTGCCAATCTTTCTAACATTTCATCAATGAAAGGCAAAGGAAAATGATCTTTCCTTGTGGCTTTATTTAATTTTCTATAATCTATGCACATTCTCCATCCTGAATAACAGATTCTTTGAGGAATCAATTCATTCTTATCATTCTTAACAACTGTCATGCCTCCCTTTTTAGGCACAACTTGAGCAGGGCTTACCCACTCACTATGTGGCACGGGATATATAATCCGGCGTGTAATAACTTTAGAACTTCCTTCTTAACTACATCTCTCATCGTATTATTGAGTCTTCTTTGGGGTTCTATAGATGGGGGTATATCTGGATCTGTAGGAATACGATGAGTGCAGAGAGCGGGACTAATTCCTTTTAAGTCATCGAGTGTGTAGCCTAAATTTGGCGATGCTTTTCTAAGACGGTTATCAGCCTAAGAGTCCGATCCGGTGTAAGTTTATCATTTATGATCACTTTGGAGACTCGAATCTTGGTTTAGGAAAGCATAAGTGAGGCACGGTGGTAAAGGTTTAAGTTCAATAGGAGGTCTAGGTGGATTCTCAAATTCATCTAAAGGTTCTCAAGTAGTAGGATTTTCATCCTCTTCTTCAATAAAAAATTACGAATCATCCTCTTGATTGGATTCCACAAAATATTCTACGGTGGCCTGTTTTACTTCCTCCATAGGATGCGGTTCTCGGACAAGACTTCGGATTTAGCATGAATAGCTTGGATGATAGGTAATGAGAATTGAAGATCTTTGTCTATTTGAAAATCTAAGTCTCGGGTTGTCCTTTAAAAGTAAGCTTTTCTATTGGTTATCCTATCGCAGGTCAAACTCCATGATATCAAAGATATAGAAACTAAGGTGTACCATGATGTTATTTACCTTGATTGGTAAGACATAAAGAATTCACGAACTTTGAATAACTTGTCACGAAGGTGTTAAAAGTAATTTTGTAGTGGGACTTAATGGCATATTTTTGAGAAGATTATGAGCAAAAGATAATGCCATGATGTTTATCCCCACTATAGGATTATAAAGAGCATCAAATGGATCTTCATCAATTTGGCGCGAATAGGTACGGAAGGTGAATCAAATGGATCACATCGGAGGAAAGCTCGATTCTTACGTCCATTTACTACTAATGATTGAGACAAGTTCTTCTATAGTTCCTTTTAAATGTGTCAAATCGAGGAAGAATCTAAAAGATAAGATTGTGATGATTTATTCTTACGAGATATAAATTGATATTTCGAGGTATTTCCATAATCGTAAAAGAGATCATCCTCGATATCAATTAAGAAGTCGAGATTGAAGTAACCTACGGTTCTTCTAAAGGTTACGGATTAGCTAAGATTGGTAAAGGATTTGGAATAGAATTGGATTCAGCTAATCTCTCATCTTCTATAATTTCTTCTATTTGTAAAGATTTTTCTGCAGGTTGGATCATCCTCCTTGTTCTCCACTATTTTGTTTAGGATAGCAATGCATTCAGGGGTGAAAGGTGAATGAAAGATCCATTCGTAGAAGTATTAAGATATTTTTAGATTTTTTATTGAGACCAATATAGAAGTGTTGAATTAGAACATGGTCTGGTATGGCGAGATTAGGTCCGGATTTGGAAAGAAGATCATATCGTTCCTAATAGGCACTCAGAGATTCATCATGATTCTGTTTTGAGCATAGGATTGAGAGCCTAAAGTTAACTAGTTTTGACATGGGAAAGAAATCGGCCATTTAATTCGGTTAAACAAATTTCCCAATTGCCCGACCATTCTTTCTCTATTTCTATTGTACCATTGGCGAGCTTTTCCTTTCAAAGAGAATGGAAAGAGCGTCAAAGGATTGTTTTGGGGACATGCCTTCAATATGGAGGCATTTACATGTCTCCTCAAAAGTTTGGAGATGAATAAAAGGATTTTCGTCTAATTCTCGAGAGAAAGTATGGTTTTGGTCCATCTCTATCAACTTTGGGGCGAAACTCATAGGATCTAGCTTGAATAGGTTCGGATGATAGCACGAGGTCTACAAGCTTGCCCATTGGGTGCTAAATTTTTGTAAAGAGGGGTAATATCCATTTGGATAGATAAGATAAGGTAAGATAAAATAAAAGAAAAATCTAAACTAATGATATGATACAAGATTTATTTTTGCTCGATAATCGACAAACCGTTCTCCCCAAGAACGGCGCTAGAAATGCTTGTTGGTAAAAGTTATCCTCGTAATTATTTATAAATTTGTATAGTCGCAAGCAAACGTAAACGATGAGCACTTCACCCGGGGGTTTAAATATCGAATCCACGGGGAGAATGGTGTGGGAATACTTGAGGCAAAAACTAATCCCGAGATAATAGGAAGGAACATGAGTTCGGATAAAAGGTGAGAAGAATTCTATGGTGTCTAGTTTATACTCTTGTAAGGCTTAAAGATATCCTTTAATGGGGATCGTACTCAAGAGAAGGTAAAGGGCGAAACTTACTATCTCCCAAAGCACTTGGATCCCTACGTATCCTATCTACGGGAAGTGGAATACAAAGGACTCAATGGTACTTTGTCACTACCACGATCTACCACTCTCCGGCGGGGAGCAATTATGAGTTATCTAGTATAAACACCACGTCTACACTAGGGGTAACAACTTCAATTCAAGAGCGACAAGAATCAAAGTACTCTAATGAGTCATAAACCAAAAGAAATATAAATAAGTGAACTTACTCAACTATAAGGTTGATCCACCAAAGAAGTCTCAAGATCAAGTGCAATGAAGCCTTTGATCCCAGAGGTACAAGCGTAGAGAGTCACCGACAGATCCGGCACTTCTCCTTACTTCTCCTCAACTCTTCTAATTATCTCTCAAGAACAGATCTAGAACTCTAATCAAGTTCTTTTGATCTATCTCTCAACTTTCTACTAATCTCTCTCAACTTATCTAGCTCTTCTAATTAGAGAGGTATGGCTCTAGCTATGATCGGGCCGAGTCGATGAATAATGATTTTCATGCCTATGGCGGTAGGACCCTCCTTATATAGTCTGGCGGATGAATGCGGCCTTTGGATCAAACCGACTTCAAGAACGGCGTAGATACACCCACAAGGTCGGTTGTGAACCGACATAAGAAGGAGAGGTCGATGGGGGGGGCCCCACGGCGGCCGCCAAGCTTGACCTTGGCGGGCGCCGTGGTGGCGTGCCACCTCGCCTTCCGTCTTTTCCTGTTTTTACGGTGTCTTCTAGAATGTTTTAGTTCACTTTTCGGATCGAAAGTCTTCTCCGGTAAATCTTCTTATTATATGGGGGTTTTCTCTCAATTTCACGGTATTTTCCTGTTAAGTCCCTCGAAAAGATATAAATCACCAAAACTCGTGGAACTTTATCATTATAACACCTATTCTATGCATTCTATTCTTTTTTTATATCCTTATTTTATATTCAATTGACACATAAAAACATAGCTTAAGAGGTGTCAACACACGTACTCGAGAACCGAGAAGTTTGATTTCATACAAGCGAACACAAGCGATGTAGTTTAAGGTATTTATTAGTGCACTCTCCTTAGCTTCACAAATCCGTTCACAAGGTATACTCACTATAATGAGCAGTGGTCCAAAAGTTCCTTTAGTCACCACAATTTTTCTTGGATTCCCTCTGTAGTTTGAACAATTTCATTATATTAATATTGCCATGTATAGCCACCCAATTGATAAAAGGCTTGGTTTAGAATGGCTTCATAACTGCAACCCGCGTATGTTAAGTTATG
The DNA here is from genome assembly GCA_015847255.1 of Hyparrhenia diplandra. Taxonomy (NCBI): domain Eukaryota; kingdom Viridiplantae; phylum Streptophyta; class Magnoliopsida; order Poales; family Poaceae; genus Hyparrhenia; species Hyparrhenia diplandra. The sequence goes on from JADLZK010003568.1 coordinate 17,940, forward strand.
TGTCGCACTCTGTAGTGTTAAAAAAAGTGGCATAAATAGATAAACATATAAATGAATCAAAATTTAGACGATATAAGTCATGAAACTAACCACATCATTTATGTTATTGGCATAAATAGATTCACAAAATGTACTAATATCATGGTGAAGGCCCACTTTTTAAAGAACTGATTCTAGTGGAGGAGTATCTTGGAATATTGTACCTAATCCTATCAAGTGCCTTGGACATTCTTGCACAAACATATTTTTGTGCGCTAATAATGTGAAATTGGTAGGTGCCCATCTCGTGAGATGTATAGGATTTGACCCTATTGGTTACTAGTTAGAATGGTGAAACCAACTCTACACTTGAAATGACCATTCTCCAAAGAGATTATGTCAACTTGAATGTACTTGAACTCCAAAATGTTGAAGTGTCTCTCTCAACCATGGTATAGGTTCAATTGTGTACATTTAACAAGTATATATCGAACAAAAATATGCTTGGATATCTCAGTAAACTATGGTATATATAGGTATTTCTTACTATGCTTGGTTATGGGAAGTTTGCCCTCATCAATATTGGTTGAAGCCCAACTCAATTGCATAGTTTAGGCACATCCGGTGTAGGTAGGTTTCTAGCCATCTTAACATAGAATGAGATTCAGAGGTCGGGGAACTATTGGTGTTTGTTCCTTTAAAGCAATTTCAACCTTGTCAACAATCAGTTCAAATAAATAAGAAAACAAGCATCAAGTAAACACAAAAAAAAACTATTTAAATCTTCCCAATAATCAGTTCAAGTAACACAATTAGTTTATGCATTGACAAAAATAGAACAGGCTAACCAAAAAACACTATAGTTTTAGATTTTACAATCAAAATCTACATCCAAAGGCTACATTAGATTAAAGTAGCGACATCGGGAAGGCGTACAACGCGGAGGGACGGCGGGCGGTGGCCAGCGATAATGAGGCGGACGACAGCGGTGGCACGGCGGGGAGAATGGCGGTTTTAGATTTTACAATCAAAATCTACATCCGTGAGGCTACATTAGATTAAAGCGGTGACATCGAAGGCGTACAACGCGGAAGACGATGGCGGTGGCGCGGCGGCAATGAGGCGGACAACGGTGGGGGTACGGCGGTGGATGGCGGAGGAGGGCGACGGCGCCGGGCGCGGGCCGACGCGAGGAGGACGACGGCAGTAGCGAGAGGGCGGCGGCGTGGGACGACGCAGAGCGACACGGGGGATGACGGCCCGGCATTGCAGTGGTGAGGCGGAGGACAACGGCATGTCGACGGAGAAGAGGACGGGCGGGCGGCACGGGTGGAGATTTGGAGGTCAAATGGAGGCACAATTTATATTTCTTTTGCTTTTGTACCGGTTGCAATACAACCCGGGACAAGAAGCCCTTTTCACCCCCAGGTTGATCTACCACCGGGACTAAGCCCTACCCTTTAGTCCGTGTTCGGAGACAACCCAAGAGTAAGCCAAAATTTTAGCGCTCCCCAAACCCTCCTATTTTTCTTTTGTTTCCGGACACCCCTCCCCCCCAACCCCAAAAAAAAAAAAATATAGGATTTTGGTTTCTAAAAATCAGAACAAAACTTTTAAAAAAAGATGCACTTTGATGTAAACAAAATATCATAAGTGTTATCATAAGTGTACAAACACATTAAAATTACATATATGATAACAAAACCTTTATAAAATAGGTCAATGTTATCATAAGTGTACAAACACATTAAAATAAACCACCTTAGTAGAACTCTTGTAGCATGTAACTACAAAAGTTACCGAGGCAAACCACGTAGCGCGAGTCACGCAGGGAGGAGTTGGTCGATTGGCACACCAGCGAGTCCCTTGCCCGGTGCGGTTCGAATTATCTTCAAAGAAGTTCATTAGTTCTTTTCGCCTAAAAAGAAACATTAGTTCTTCTAGGAAGTTCATTAGTAAACTTCTTTGGAGTCTTCGGCGTGACTCTATCTTCGAGTAGAACTCTTCTAGCATCTATTGTGTGCACCACTTTGGTGAACTACGATTGTGTAACGATATTTGTACGTGCAGGGCTTTGTCCTACAGAGTGGTCGTATCTGTATACATAAAAGATTGACAAATCAATTATATATAATAAATAAAAATAAACATAACATATATGATAACAGAGATATATATATATATTAATTAAACATCAATTATATTTATGATAACTAAAATCTTAAACAAAAATTACATATGTGATAACGAAGATCTCGAAAAAAAGTTACATATATGATAACGAAGACCTTTATAACATAGGTCAATGTTATCGTCAAAGTGTACAAACACATTAAAATAAACCACCTTAGTCGATCTCTTGTAGCATCTAGCTACAAAGAAAAATTATTGAGGATGTCAATTTGAGCGTCGCGAAGGCTATGACATCATCTACCGGAGGCTATGACATAGTCTCCGGGGTTATGGCATTGTATATATTGATGTCACAGCCATTGCAATCTTGACGCCCATCGGTGCCCAACAGTGGAGAGCAAAGCTGCAGGATCCACACCTACATCCACTGTCGGCATCACTCCGGAGGAGACACGCGGATCTTCTCTACTTGGAGGATGCCATATCTCTTGTGAAATGTAAATCCGAGTCTACACTCCACAGCCTACAACATCGGATCGATGACTCTGCCAATCTAATGGCTTTTCTAACCTTCGGCATTGCTCTATAATCAGTAGAGCTCTTCTAGCATCTATTGTGTGCACCATTTTGGTGGACTACGACATATAACGATATGTGCACATGGAGGGCTTTCTCCCAAACAGAGGCCATATCTATGTGTACAAAACATTGGCAAACATAGAAAATCCGTCAAATATATTACAACCATCATACTTAATGTGTCTAGATAATGTGTAAAGATACATACATGAATACTAAATGATGTACAAAAAAACAAAAAAAAAAAACACCATGGAATCTACCACAAATTTTATATATATGAACAGAATATGGAATGATCTACACATTTAGCATTGATGATTGTAAGATGAAGTAGCCAACCTTCACAATATGTAGATGAAGCTCACTAAGCTCGCTGCCTTGAGCAACAACTCTCTGTCCCTCACTGATGGACACACGCGAGCAACAATGAGTAATAATTGAGCTGTGTTGGCCGTTTGGGGGGGGGGGAGTCGGGGCTACATATAGCTAGGGCAAACTTTCAATCCGGGTTAGTAACCGGTACTAAATGATGGAGCACTAGTTCGGGTTCACCCCTGACCCAGGATAAACAATCCTAGTCGGTTTGCAACAACAACCGGGATTAAAATTATACAACTAATCCCGGTTCGAACCACCCACGGGACTAAAGGTCCCCTGCTCTAAAAAGTCTACTCCACTATCTGTTGGGCAGGAGTAGAGTAGGGGATTTTAGTCCCGGGCCAAAAAATAGTCGGGACTAAAGCTCTTGGATGGAAAGTCGTTTCTCTACTAGTGGACACGGCGGAAATTGTAGCCCTGTTATATCTCTGCATATATAATCCCTTTGCATGCACATCCGCGCGGGCCAGCAGGGCGTATGATTATTGTCCCGGGTGTCGTTCATGCATTAGTGATATACGCTTTTGCATTTCCTAACGGTACGGTGGTGCTGTGTGTGCCTGCCTTTTGCATCCATACAGTAGAAATTGACTCTAGTTGTCAATCACGAAACACGCGCCACCTGGAGACAAATCAGGGACTGCAACATATTCTACACCTTAAGTTATCATAGATTGATGCACTTGAAAGAAACTGTACTCCATCTGTTACGTCTCTAGCAATAAGTCGTATGTCATGATGTGTTGACTTGTTCAGACCCAACCTGACGAATGTACATATCAATTGCTGTCGTCACATCGCATGTAGTACATAAATAATAATATGCATGCTGCAAATACATATCCATCTTTAGCACATGCGATGCTGCCAAATGCCAATTGGAAGACTCGTTCCTAAGCTGGCGAAGCAATCATCGTTCACAAACAAACTAATAATAAAGTCGCCGGCCTGTCCAACAAATCATGCTCCATCACCTCTCACTATAAATACAACCAACTTCGTGCTTAGTGAGGCACACACAAGTCAAGCTGACATATATCTGCAGACCAAACCTGCTTAGTAATTCAGTTGACATAACCAAGGAGAAACAGAGGCCGGCACAGATAGATGGCGAGCCATCATATGCTTCTCCTTGTTCTGTTAGCTATGGCCTGCTCTCATGCCATTGCCTCCGATCCGAGTCTCCTCCAAGATGTCTGCGTTGCCGATACGACATCTCCAGGTAAATTCCAACTTATACTCCACGTACGCTGATACAAGGTTGCATCCATGCATGACTACATAAATATGAAGAGCTATACCCATGATGAATGCAGTGCATGTCAATGGATTTGCTTGCAAACCCGCGAAGGACGTCGCAGCAGAAGACTTCCACTTCTCTGGCCTCCACAAGGCTGGCAACACGAGCAGCAGCAAGCAGGGCTCAGCCGTGACGGCCGTCAACGTGGCCCAGATCCCAGGGCTGAACACGATGGGGATCTCCATGGCCCGCATCGACTATGCTCCCAATGGCATGAACCCACCGCACACCCACCCTCGTGCCACGGAGATCCTGACGGTGCTGGAGGGCTCGCTCTTCGTTGGCTTTGTTACCTCGAACCCAAACAACACGCTCATCGCCAAGGTCCTGAACAAGGGGGACGTGTTCGTGTTCCCAAAGGGCCTCGTCCACTTCCAGTTCAACAATGGCAAGGTCCATGCTGTAGCTCTTGCAGGCCTGAGCAGCCAGAACCCTGGAGTCATCACTGTTGCCAACACAGTGTTTGGATCCAAGCCGTCCATTGACGACCATATACTCTCCAAGGCCTTTCAGGTCGACAAAGCTACGGTGGACATAATGCAGGCGCAGTTCTAATGTAAAGAAGCATGCAGATCTATCTTGGTGTGGATTATTTGTGATTGCTTACTTGTTCAGCAATTCAATTGTTTTCTAGCTACTTTCACTCACACGTTGTATTGCTATTTACATTGTATGTTAATTTATATGAATTTGGTGTCATACTCTGTATTACAATCACCGGATCCGGCCCCCACAAACATCTCTTCTATTACAATCCGACCAAGATAGGCGATGTTTTATATAATGACATACACTAGTACAAATCTATATATCACTGCCGGTTCAAAATACTCCTTCACCACCGGATTTTGAACCGACAATAGGAAAGCGGTAGTGATGATATTCTGTGAGTATTCGACCCCGGTTGCTCACCCGGCAGTGTTAACCTCTTAAAAAACAAAAAAAAAAAAGAATCTTGCAAGATTCCAGGCTGGAGATGCTCGATCACAATACATCCCAAAAACCAATTCATACGTCACAGCCACTGCAGTTCATCCACAAATCGTTTTCTCATCACGGACAAAGAAGTGTACAAACATGTCAAAAGATGAATCCACAAATTGATTCATACAACATACAGGGAGGGAGGGGGGAGGGGAGGGAGGGGAGGCCAGGAGGAAAACACCAGGGTGGATCCACACCAAGCCACATGCCAGATCCGGGAGGAAGAAGACGCCAGGGTGGATCTGCGCCAAGCAACTTGCCAACGCCGGGAGGAAGTAGCCACCGGATGGATCCGCCCTTGCGTCACTTGCCTCTTCCCGCCAGGGTGGATCTGCACACGCCACACCGGAAAAACAATCAAGATCCAGAGAAAAATCCCAAGATCTTAAAAATCCAAGAGTAAAACAACCCAATAAAACCACTCACCTGATTCGTGATTTCTCTAGGGAAATCATGCATTTCTACAGAAACAGGGTAGCAAAGTCAGTGAGGACGAGGAGCAGCAGAAGCACCGGGAGGACACTTTTGAAGCAACACGAACCAGAGTGATGGTGGGAAGATAATCCCTGGCCCAAAGCAACACGCGCTCTCACCTTCTTCCCCATTCGCGCTCTCACGGTGTCGGCCACCGCGCCCGCGCTCGCCGTTGCCGGCCGCCCACCCTCACCTCTCGTCGGTCGCCCGCGACCGCGCCGTTGACTCGCCAGCGCTCGCACCGTTGCTAGCCGCCCAAGCTCGCTTGTGTGTCGGTCACCTGCGAGCCACCGAGGTCACCGTCCCTCGGGCGGTGTGGGCTGCCGGGTCGCCGTCGCGCCCGCGCCGTGCCCACCCGCCCCAATTTGCGCTCTGCCCTTCCTCCGTTTTGGGAATAGTTGGGGAGTGGGGAATGAAAAATATCTCCAGTGGCATGGCGGAGAGAGAAGGGGTGTATGGATGTGAGCGACTTGTCAAGCAGAGTGCATAAATTTTGGGTTCGGTCTCTTGATCACTTTGTCGGCTTTGTCCAATATCACGGACACTGATATACATACTGTTGGGTTTCTATACCAGCCCGGCAGTGATATAGATTTTTCACTTCCAGATCTTGGTTAGTCTCAGTTATATTTCTAATTCTGAAGCCCAGAAATGGTATACACAACCGGTTCTCTTTATTTCGGCGGTGATGACGGCGGCAGTGATGTTCGAATCTATAGTACTGTATGGTAGGGTTGGAGTCATACTCCTGTAATCCAACCTCCTCATAAATAAGATAGATTCATAGAAGAGATGCTTTATATAACGACATATATAGATAGCAATGGGGTCATGAGAGATAGGCGATGTTTTGTTGGGATGCTAGAGTAGACGTTGTTGCGGTATTGAGGAAGAGTGCTCGTAGTCATGCCCTAGGGATGTAGGTTTCAGCTGAACCTCATTAGCGTCATGAATTTGGTGTTGTTTGTTATCTTGCATGTTTATCACTACTTCAGTAATTTTAATCAAGGTGGGCATCCAAGAGGGAGGAGGAGGTGGATCCCCACCCGCGTCGCTGGATCTGGTCAGGGAAGGAGGTAGGTGGCTCCATCACCCATCAGATCCCCGAGGGGAAGGAGAGAGCTAAGACGGAGGGCCACCGCCACTAGAGTTGTCATGCATGACGTGGAAGAGCAGGGTGGCGCCATGGGGAGGCCGAATCCAGCCACCACACCATCGGATCCAGCCCCCGCAACACTGGATCCATGAGGGGAGCTAGAAGAGACCTGAGAGGCGAGGGCCACCCCGGTGTTGTCCATGAGGTGGGGAAGGAGGAGCGTCGCCACGAGGAGGTTGGATCTGGCAACCACACCATTGGATCCACCCACCACGCCGTTGTTGACGGTAACCAACTACATATCAAACACCGTCAACATACACCAAAACAACCTAGAAATAGGGTTTATAACTTAACAAATTCCATAGTTTTGGTGTATAATTGGTTTTGCAGGTATAACACAAGACATACACACTTTTGGCCAAAATATAAAAGAAAAAGAATAATAAAAACCATAAATAGGAAAAGGCCAAAAGTGACAAATGGCAAGCTAATGCAACTCACCTCGGATGGGCCACAATTCCACGCTATACACATCAAAGCAGGTCCCAACACGACGAAACAAGACTTCACGCCAAAGTTGGGCCACAGTAGGGCCGGCCAGGGTGTGCGCGCACCTGGGGTGCGTCCGCACCTCCACCCTGACAGACCGGGCCCAGCCTTCTCGTGGCGGTACATAAAACTCCAGAGAACGTCGGTGCCGAGGTGTGCCAGGTTTAGTGAAACTCAAAACCGACCATTCTTGGTCGGTTTGGACATAATGGAGGGGAGGTGACATTTTCCAAAGACCCCCCCCCTCTACTCAAGCTATAAAAGGAGACCCCCTACCTCTTCCTCAACACACAAGCAAGGAGGATCCTACACATTTGAGCAAGAGAGTAGTTTAGACTTCTTTTCATACTTCCAATTCTAGAGAGTGAGACAGGGGAAGAGCTAGAAGAAAGCTTGGTTTCTTCTACCGAGTTGTCGGTCCACCCCGGTGTTCCGCGGTTCCTAGGAGGTCGGAGTGCGGACTTGTCGGCATACCCGCTTCGCTTGTACCTCTACAAGCTACTTACACTTTGGTAAGAAGTTTGTATTTAAACTTTCGGCTTATCACTTTTCAAGCATATTTATCTTAGCGGTTATCAACTTACGGGATTGATAGATCGTTCATTCGTTAGTCCTTGGTGAAGGAACCCTTTGACCGGGGAACCTTGGCCAACATCGGGGGGACCGTGGACCGGTGGTGCAAACGTGGTGTTTGGACTAACGTTCACCTATCTTTTGCGGTGCACCCCACGGTCGAGGGGGTAGGAGGCAGGGTCATGACAGCCTTGTCCGTCCCTTGTAATCCCCCCACGTTCGGGTGTGTTGTAGTCTTGATTGTTTAAGTCGCCTAGTTGGTGCGTTGGCCGGTGCCCGAAGTAAGGAGATAACAGCCATAGAAATCCCTGCCTGATAACATAAGCCCATAAAGACACCTCACCACTCTTAGAACTGAACCTTGCCTAGGGTAGACACCGGAAAGAAAGCCCTATGCATAAAACCGTCCTTGTGAAATTTACGATACCCAGCACCATCGGGTGAAGTGCTACAACGGTATTTCCCGTGCGCTGCGGACTTTCTTTGCTTTCGCTAAAGAAACACCAACAATTTGTCATTGTGGAGTCGTGGTACTGTGGTGGGAAGGAGGAGGTAGTGCCCCGATGTGGTGGGTGGGAGAAAGGAGGGGTGCTTCCATGGTGGGAGAGGGAGAGGGGCATATTCGGCGTGGCAAGGAGACGGTTCAGACTAGGCATTTGGTTTAAACCACGGTGAGTATTTCTTTTCACGAATCAAGAACCGTTAGGTTTACCTAAGAACTAGACACGATAGGATTGATTTTGGGTTTGTAATTAATTCAGTTTTTGGTTAAAACCGAATCGACCAAAGTTCTCGTGCACAATGTAAAACATTGAGAAGTTAGAAACTCAATCCCCCAAAAATTAGAAGTTCAATAGGAAATATCATTGCCTCCCTGGTCCTTGTGGACCTCGCGTCCAGCGTCCCCACGTCGGCACTACGTGGCATGTGACCTGCTCGTGTCCTCACGCACGTCCCGGCGGCAACTCCGGCTCCATGCTCGCACCGTGGCCACATCATGCCACCCACCTCTACACGGCTCCACCCCCTGCAAGTGGAGCTTGTGGCTTGGCCCTCCGAGCAGGTGCCACGTGCTGCAGTAAGTCCCCTGCAAGTGGCGCCTGTGGTTTGGCCCTCCGAGCAAGTGCCACGCGCTGCATTAAGTCCCCTACAAGTGGCGCTTGTGGCTTGGCCCTCCGCGCAAGCGGGTGCCGCGTCTTTGCCGATAAGTTCCCCGCAAGTGGCGCTTGTGGCTTGGCCCTCCGCGGGTGCCAGCCACGCTGCGATAAGTTTGGATAGTGTCGGAATGACAGAAGGGATAGAATGAGTGTGGGGCCCGGTATTTGCTGGTGACCGGAGACGAGCTAGTGTCTTTGGTTATGTGATAAAATAGGCAAAGATGGGCTTTGCGCTCTGATCTGGGGTTTGGAGGAAGCCACGAAATGCTGAAGTCTACAATTTGGCCAAAGGTTAGTTCGTTTTCTTTGGTGAATTGGTTTGGTTTGGAGTAAAACCGAAGCCGGATCCGTAAACCGAAATTCCCCGAAACTGAACCAAAAAATCAATTAACCGATGTGGTTTTTATAACACAAACGCTTCAGTCGTTTAATAAAAATGACCTCCTGGGTGGCCTATATTCAAAAGGCCTCGCAAAATAGTTTTTGTAGTAGTGTGTGTCTGAGTAGATTTAATCGATGGTTCCACCACTAGTACAATAATAATTTTTTTTAACATGGCTCCCATGTAAACAGAGGCGGACGACATAAAAAACACATGTAATAAGTATGGCAAGGAGCAACATAGCTTACAAACCATCACTGAAAAGGAGCAGCCATGCTTGAAAATATATATACCATTTTCTGTAAGTATGGTTTGTAATTATGGTATGTAAACGCATAGCTTATGTCAACTATCTCTGCTCATGTCAACTTACATTCAATAACTGAATTACAAACCATCCTTACATGTAACAAAGCTTACAAACCATTTTCAGAGACAGTTGACATGAGCAGCCATCCTTGAAAATATACCATTTCAGTGATGGTTTACTTAACATAACTGCATGTAAGTTCGGTTTCCAGATATATAAAGTTCTTAGATTTTGAATTTCCAATTTTAGGATTTTTCAAATGACCTTGAATAGAGGCACACTCTGCACCAAAGTTGTAAATTCTAGAAGAGATCTAAAACTGTGTGTAGTTGAAAATTTTATTGTTTAAACCATTTACATGTGTCAAAATATTGGTTACAAGATTCGTACATATTAGTACAAAAGGACTGCATCAAATGCAAAGTTTGCAGATGCACGGCCGATTGTTACACTTATGGTTGCCGTTTACAGTACCTTTTCTAGCACTTGTCTCAATGAGAATAGAGGCACGTACTCCCACCAGTAGATGCCTTAGCAGTTGACTTATACATCTTGAAAATGAAACCAGCATCTTGTTTTGGCCATACTACAACAGAAAATAATATAGTCAATTTACTTTGCTGTAACAGTATATGCAACTAATCTGAAATGGTTGGTAGAGCTTAGTAACCTGGGTAAAGGAGGGATTTTTGTCGGTTCATTGTGGTATAATCCATAACCATCAGACCTCTTGCTTTGAGTTGAAGATGTGTCTGCATGCCTTCCTTTTATTCAAGTGTGTTAATGGAGTGAGCTACTGTGGCAGGCGACGTCGGATAGAGGATGAGACCGAACCAAAATTGCAAATTCAAGAACAAAACCAGCCCTTTTGATAGTTGAGGGATTAATCTGAGCTTTGGATGGAGGTAAGGGACGAATATGGCTATGTTGCTGATAATTTTTAATAAAGAGTATAGAAAACTTTTTAGGGACGACTGACTTAACAAAACCGAGTTCCTCACCCAGTAAGCGTACTATTCTCTATATATGTATCGGTAATTTCCTATTATGGTTTAATATAGTGTGTCATGCATGGTGTCTGAATGTTGGATTGCATTGAAATTTTTTTGAACATTTAAAAATTTTTATGTTCAAACTTGTCTGTCTTGCGTGTGAATTTGATATAGTCGCTGATGCATGATAACATTTAGGGCTAGGGGTTACAAACTCACAATAGTTAGGGAGTGTCAGGTTAAGAAATGAGCTAGATAGTAGTTTTCTCACTTCTCACTTTTTTTGTTTGGTCTACCGAATGAAATAGGTCCATCACCACATCATTAATCATAAGCTTTAGGAGTGGGGTTAACTCTACCAAAATTCAAAGAAATTTACTTATAATAATAACGCACCAACTCATTTAGCTGGCTTTCACAAACCAAACACGCCCTTAATTAGCTTATTCTGCCGGCCACTTATTGTCGGTGAATGCTTAATGGCACTACTAGAAAATGTTCGACAGTTCACATCAATTGATCGTCGATAACTGGCTAGCATATTGGCCAGTGGTGGTGACTACTAAGAAAACTCGGTAACCTAACCTTTTGTTGATATTATAATTTGGCCGGCCAGCAGGTTTGTTGTTAAATTCGGCTTTAGCAGTAACTTGTTTGTTTTCTTAGCCGCTGAAATCCTAAATACATCCAATGGCTAGGTTAATTTCTGAACAAACTACTTCGACTGATAAAGTATTTTTTAATTGATCTTTTAGGCCTTGTTTACTTAATTAGACCTAGGAATTTTTTAGTCCTATTTTTTTTAAAAATGAGTTTTTATAACTCGGGTACCATAGCGTCACGAGTACAGAGAACTGCTGGGGTTGCCAGCTACATCACAAAGAGCACAAAAGCGAAAAAAGTGGCATACAACCATGAGAGCTAAACTCCCGAAATACAGTTCAATATTAGAAGAATCATCCTCCTGGGAGAGAAAGTCTGCAGCCACTTCACGGTCGTCTCCCTGTGACTTGCTCCACAGGCACCTGATCCTCTTCTTTAAGCAAGATGGTCCACTTCTGCATAAACGATAGCGCACGATATATGATTATATGATGTGTAGGTGCTCTAGGAAACGTTTTATCCTCCCCCCCACCCCCTCCTATTTGGTTTTATAGGAACTTTTGGAAAAAAAAAAAAAACTCTTAAAGAGGTGCCCACTTTTAACAAAATAATCTCAAAAAAATCCCCTAATTTGGTTTCCAAGGAACTTTTTTTAGTCTCAACCCCTTAGCTAACCACAATACAAGCAGCATCTTTAATTAAAGAATATATGGTAGTCTCACAAGGAAATATCTGAGCAAGATCGAGGCTTGGGGACGATGTGACCGTCGTCGCAACGTTCGTCGGGATCTCAATTGAAAAGGGCTAATCATCGTGGAAAAGAAATTACGTACTCCGTCTAAGAAGGTGATCAGGAATCGGTATTTGTTGATTGATAGTGATGGACTTAAGCTGTGCTTTAGATAGAGACTGTTTAGATATGTATAGCCGAGTCTTAGGGAACGGAGACATATATACTTTATATTCGGCTTGTAGCAAAGGAACCTTCCGTGCACGCGTACATACATGAGTCCAAAACTTACTGCCCAAGACTAGAGGCATGCCCGTTATTATTATATATAATAAAGGGTATACGGCCGGCCGTTTTCTAGCTCGGCAATCGATATTATTCATGTACTGTTTTTCAGCATTACATTTATCTTTTCTATCTTATTAGGATTATGCCGAACCCTATTCTCCATGATCGGCTAACCTTTGCGGTTTTGCCAGGAACCCTTCACTAGTTTTTCATGAAAACCAGTTGCTCGTCATTGTGAAAGAACGATACTTATCGTGGTGTGTTGCGTGGATCATTTTTTCCGTTGCAACAACCATTTGTGTTTGACAATAAGTAATGAACCACACAAACATATAATCTGAAACTAGATTCTCTCACAGTATTAATAAGGAGATAAAGAGCGGTCAATGATTCTTTCACACCTTGAGATTGAGAAATGTTAAAAGTATCTTGTAGTGGTATACACGCATTGGGATTTGCCATGAAGCTTATCGTACAGACATCCACAACTGGACAAACCACGGAACTAATTAAGCTTGGCATCTACCTGTCATCACGCCACCAGTGGTTTACATCTGGAGAGATGAGCATCTTCTTTTTGTCGCTAATAATCCTACAAGAGACTAGTTCAAGCACCAGATATATAGTGGATTGGTTCTTGCCGTCCGGCCCTTATCTGCAATCAAGAAGCAGACTGGCTGTCCATCCAAATCAAAGCACACGCAATGACGCCATGGAATTGGAAGACCTGTTCCTAGCTACATACTACTGCCGAATCATCGTAACAATATTTCTCAAATCCCCCTGCCCTGAACCTAACCACAACGACAATGATGCTCTCCTATAAATACCAACTCCCTCGATCCATGCTTTCGCCACACTGAAAGCGACGATCAGTCCAACAGTCTACGTAAAGAGAACATCTCTTCAAGCTTAGTACGTAGAGTTCTAGTCAGGCCGGGAGCTAGGAAACTAAGACGAACTAGCAATGGCTGTTCGTCGTCTGTTCCTGTTTATTTCTGCGTTGGCTCTGGCATGCTGCTGTGCCATCGCTTCAGATCCCAGCCTTCTCCAAGACTTCTGTGTTGCAGACAAGATGTCTCAAGGTACAAGTTGCTTTGTTTTTGGCCCTGTTTTCACAAAGAAATTATTTATTTACTATAATTGTTCTAAGCACTCATACCATAATTATGATCCAAATCATCTTACACGAACATGATATAAACATGCAGTTCGCGTTAATGGATTTGCCTGCAAAGATGCAAAAGATGCCGTTGCCGAGGACTTCTTCTTCTCCGGCCTTCACATGGCCGGCAACACCAGCAACAAACAGGGCTCCGCCGTGACAGCAGCCAATGTTGCGCAGATCCCCGGGTTGAACACCATGGGGATCTCCATGGTCCGTATCGACTATGCTCCCCAAAGGACAAAACCGCCCACACACACACCCTCGCGCCACTGAGATACTAGTTGTGCTTGAGGGATCGCTCTACGTTGGCTTTGTTACCTCGAACCCAAACAACACGCTGATCGCAAAGGTTCTCCACAAGGCTGATGTTTTTGTGTTTCCAAAGGGCCTTGTCCACTTTCAGTATAACTATTGCGCGGAAAATGCTGTAGCTATTGCAGCCTTGAGCAGCCAAAACCCTGGCGTAATCACTATTGCCAACACAGTATTTGGATCCGACCCATCAATATCAGATCACATCCTTGCCAAGGCCTTTTCAGGTTGATCACAATACAGTTAACTGGATTCAAGCTCAGTTCTAAATAAATGTATGGTTGGGTGCCTGTTAATTTGATTCGATCCTCTATGAACTAAATTTTTTTTTTTCTCTAATTCCCTATGGTAATGTATTCTTAAGTTATTGTAAGTTCAATTGTTTGCTTATCAGTTGTGTTGTGGAATATTTCCCTTGTTTACAAAATAAATGTATTTTTCACATCTCATGCTACTATTTCATTAACGAGAATTTTTAACATCCCAAGCAGGTTTACTTTACGAAATACTTGCCCTTATAATGATCTTCACATATGTATCTTGTTCTTGCTCATATATACTACAACTAGCTTTCATTCAATTAATTAATGTCACCATATGTAGAGATATGTATCGTCTGGAATCGAATTTATGAAAAATGGTTCGGGTATGAAATTCAATATGGCCCTTATAATGATCTTCACATATGTATCGGTATTAATAACGGGAATGAATGGTAAATCAACAAAGAGGGTTTATGCTCCTTTCAAAACGTACAGGCCATATTGAATTTCATACCCGAAGTAAATTTTTAGCGCATCTTTGTATATGCTATAGCCTATAATTAATGGTACATCAATATCTATATATCTATCCACTACTACAGATTAGCTCATCACTACGCGCGGTATCTTTGCGAGAAATTTAGTCCACCGGCAGCGATGAACCGTGCCCGACAGTGATGAACCGTCGCGCGGGACAAAACCAGAATCTCCACGGACTTCGACCAATACCGGCGGTGAAGATTTATATCTCTACCGGTTTGAATCATTCCCCGGCAGTGGTCTTGATGGACACAGATCACTGGCGGGTTTGAATTAGAACCGATAGCGATTCGACGATTGACACAACCGGGTTGATTGGAACCGATAGCGATTTGGGAGGGAAGCAAAGGAATAGTAAAACAAAAATCAGAAACTGAAGATTATTTCTCATCAGATTAACAAAGCGACACAAACCAAATTAAACTGCAATAGAAACAAGCGATACAATACATTAACATAAAAAGAAAGCGGCTGGCCTAATTAAGCCGCCTTCTTGGCCTTCTTGGCCGCCCGCCTGGCCTTCTTCCTGGCCTTCTTGGCGCCATCTCCTCCGGTTTGGCGCGGTATCCCCCCAACGAGGTTATCGGCCAAGTACTCGATCACGGAGGGCGATGATGGACTTCTCCTCCAAGTGTTGATTCACCGTTGGCGGGCCAACTTGGTCGGCCAGGCTGTTGAGCTTGTTGCGGGCGGCGCCGAGGCGATGCGGGATGATCTTCTCCACCGGTCGGCGCCTTGTCGATGGACTTCTCCTCAAGTGGTGATTCACCGTTAGCGGAGCCAACTTGGTCGGCCCGGCTGTTCCACTTGTTGCGGGCGGCGAGGGCGTGGGGGATGAACTTCTCCACCCGGTCGGAATCCATGTCGGTCGTCGGCGGCGTCACCGACCCGGCCATCGTGAAAACGGGTAGAGGGGAGTGTGTTTGGAGAGCGGAGTGTTGGAGAGCGCATCGAGACGGGGGGTTATGTACATATAAATAGGACTCAGCCGCGGTTTCACGAGGGAACAGTTGAACACAAATGATAGAAACTTAACATTGACACGCATCATAATAAATAATAAACCGATTCAAGGAAACAGTAGTACCCAAATTAACGAAAGATAAAGAGATTGCCATGCAACAGATTAACCAACAACTGAACCATAGCAAATTAACCACACAGATCATTGTATCTTACACATCCACACAGATCAGACACCGAAATTAACATAATTAAACAAATAAAAGAAGAGAACCTAGGTCGCCTTCTTGGCCTTCTTGGCCGCGCGCTTGGCCGCCTTCCTGGCCTCGCGCGTGGCCGCCTTCCTGGCCGCCTCCTCCAGTTTGGTCGGTATCCCCTCGGCGAGGGTATCGGCCAGAGAGTCGATCTAGAGGGCGTAGAAGTTGGCCCTCTCCTCGAGGGGCAGGTTCACCTTTGGCAGGCCAACGTCGTCGGCCAGGCCGTTCAGCTTGGTGAGGGCGGCGCGGAGGCGCTCCACGGCGAATCATCTCATCTCCTCCGGGTGGCGGCCATGTCGACGATCGTGGGCGGCGGGCGAGTCCGGCTTTCTGTGTGAGGGGCACGAAAGAGAAGTTAGTGTTGGATAATGGGAGGGCGGCCAGGGACGGGGGTATAAATGTGGCATTTCCAAAACACGGTTCCTCAGGAATAACGTAACCGGCGACCGCTGTGCCCAATGGCCGTCTCCTCGGCACTCAACGCCCACTGTGTTTTCCAAAGCACAACCGATAGTTAATTATATTTCCAAAGAACAAGTTAAGATTCAAATCAAATTTTAATTTTAATCGCTCTTTGAACTACAAACAAAAGCAGTATTCGGGGACAGAGAGAGCAACACACAACAATAATATATATAATTTTTATTTATTAATATATAAAAACAAAAAAAAACAGAACATATAATAAAAATGATAAAAACAAAAAAAGAGGAAGGCCGCCGCCAAGTCCTCGTCCCTCCTCCTCCTCCTCCTCCTCGCTGGCGTCGCCGTCCTTCTTGGCCAAGGCCTTGAGGGCGATCCCGCCGCCCGCTCCACCTGCTGGGGCGAGTGTGTCGGGGGACCTAAATATTGGGCCCCGAGGCATTCTCCAAACAACGAGAATCCGTCTACCGCTGTGGCCCGCAAACCTAGCCTCGCTATCATCCCGCGCATGAAAGGACGGATTGGCGGATGATGGACCAGGCCAAAGAGCCACGACGCACACATGACGACGGAAAGTCGCCCACCGGACGACCCACGAGCGCACAAACGGAGTCACCACGACGAAAAGAGCTCACTATGCTCGCACGAGAAAGGACAAGGTCGAAACCCTCGCGACGACGACGAACCATGACGCTCCACGGCGACATCAGCCGAACCAAGGCACGGGCTAAGCCCCAAATCTCCGTTTCACCCGAGGTCGGCCTAGCTCACCGTCCAGGGAGAAATCTCCGCCTCATCCGAGGGTGGCCTAGCTCACCGTCCCGGGCGCGAAATCTCCGCCTCGCCCGAGGGAGACCCAGCTCTCCATCCTCGGGCGAGGTAGCCCAACTGACCCACCCGGGGTCGCGCACCCTCGGGCATGGGAAGTTCCGTCTGGAGGAAGGGAAACCGCCGCATTCAATGCGGTTACACGGCAGACGAGGCGCCAGCGCCATCGATTACGCTCAGTCAAATCGAACTGCTAGACCACCTCCCCAATCCGACTGATGGGACACAAAGCTGAACCAGTGGCGTGTTTCGCTACCCGGCACGGGAAACTTGAATGACACCTTTGTTCATTTCGGAAGCACCGTCAAGACGCCACGTTGGGCGGACCCTCGGGCTCGACACGCATAGCCAGTAACCACTGGGACCGACCCTCGCCATGCGGACTGTGAGGGACGCCTCACAGATCCTCGGGGCCGCACCAGGGAACGGCACGTCCGCCATCAGATCAGGACGCGTGTCTTCATCAAGCGACATCCAAGCCAGCCAAACCCTCGGCGCACATGCAACCGGTGTAGCCTCGGGAATTAGCCACCTAGGCATCCACCTATGTAAACATTACCTCTCTCTTTCCTCTATAAAAGGGAGAGTAATGCCCCATTAGCGGGGATCCGCGATCCGCACGAAGAAACTGACCACCACCACCACAACCACGATCGTGGGGCTTGAGACCAGCGTCTCTCCCTCACACCGCTTGTAACCCCTACTACGAGCTCACCTTTGAGCGTGAGGTAACACGAGCAGGACACACCCGCTGGACGTAGGGCCCCGTTGGCCTAAACCAGGATAAACTCGCGTGTCCGTGTCCATCTTGCGCCACGCCATTGGGGAGGAGGCACACGGCATATAAATTCTTTATTGCCGGCACCCGAGGCACCCGGTTCTCGGAACGCCGACAGTTGGCGCGCCAGGTAGGGGGGCGCTGTGTGCAATCCGCATCTCCATCAGCCCTCATGGCGTTTCCGCCTTCGTTTCCACTCGCTCGCCGGAGCACGAGCTCGCGTGGGACACCTTGTTCTTGAACACCGGCATTTGTGGCCTTCCGCCACAACTACGAGATGATCCTTCCGCCGACACGTCGGCTGAAGGGAGGGCGCTATCGCCGCAGCGGCATGCCCATCATCACGCGATCAGCGCAAAGGCGGGCAAGGCAGACCACCGGCGGCGCGAGGCGCATCCAAGCAACGGATTCGAATCCGTCGACGCATCCCGGTGCCGACTCACGTAAGGGCTCCCAGAACCCTAGGCCCGGGGAAGATCCTTACCCGGCGTCCGCCCGTGGTAGGATACCCCGAAACCTACTCGTCGGGAAAATCCATCCGCCGTGGTGATGTTTGGAAGGAATCCTCGGTGAATCCACGACGGCGGGAGACTTCGGTCGAGGCGTTTGCAAGGAGCGCGGGCCGGACCTCCCGTCGTCCCCCGGGGAGCGCTATCCCATGGACAATCACTCGGAGGAGCGCATCCTCCAGAGGATGCGGGGACGACCCCGTCATGCCACCTCCGCCCGGGCTCGGTGGGGCTGGTCAGGAACTCACGGACTCGCTCTCTACCGTCGGGAGAACGGGAACTTCCTCTACACGTTCGGCGCCCCGGTACCGATGACGGGACGACTACTATGACCCCACGCGGGGAATGCTTCAACGTCGAGGTCCGCCCACGGGATGGTCGAGTTCCGCCGACGTCTCTCGCCGAGGACGGCGCGGATGTACCACAAGCGAGCCCGGCACCGCGGCCGGCGAGACTGTCCGGCCAGATACTTGCGCCAAGACCTGGCCGGGCCAGAACGCCGCAGCCTCACGAGATCTGCAAGACCGGATCCGGGCGAGTCCGCGATGACTCCGGCGGCCCCGGAGCGGAACATCCAACGGAGCAAGCTCGGCCCGCGAGCAAGCCCAGAGAGCTCCTCCGGCTCATAACGGCGGCGGTGGACACGACGGACCAAATGGGGTACCTCCATTTCCAACCATAGCGGCCCGTTCAGCAGAGCCGGCCTCAGCGTGGCGGCGGCCGCCATGCCGCACGCGAGATGGCGAACCTTCCACTACCAGGGGTCGGCGCGTCGGAGGGCGCCGTCAACTCCTAGACAAGGCAGGCGTGCGGCAAGAAGTGAGAGCTCCGCTTCCCGATCGGGCCGTGACATCACGACGGCGGGGAGGAGTCCCGCGAAAGGCCCGGCGGGTTTCGTCTCGACCGATCAAAGCCGAAGCTTCAAGCGATTCGGGAACGCTGGATGACAACCGCAAAGAACCGCCCAGTGCAGGAGCGCATAGAAGACCACGCCATGACCGCAGCCGGCGCCCGACCTCGGGGATGAGATCGAGCGACGTCGGGGCTCGCCGCAGGGCGGCCTCACCTTAGGGCGACCGGCGGGACGAAGATGCACAAGCAAAAAGACGAGAAGATCGGGAACTCCCCCGATCCACCGGGCCTCGAGGCCTTCACAAGGGACATCAGGAGGGCACCGCTCCCGACGCTTCAGGCCTCCCAGCCACCTCGAGAAATACACGGGAGAAACTCATCCCGAGGTGTAGCCGGACGACTATCGGCGGCATGCCGGTTGCGGGGGCACACGATGACAAAGTAATGTCGCAAATTTGCCCCCCAGACCTCCGAAGTGCGCTAGAGCTTGGGCTGGAGAGCACCTTCCACCCGACCTCATATCAACTCGGGCGGACTTGGTGAGAACCTTCCGGTAACTTCAGTGGCACGCACGCGCCCGGAAACTCCCTGGGACCTCAAACCGCAAATAAAACCCCGACGGGTCCCCTCGCGTGACTACATCCGACGCTTCTCAAGCAACGGACCGAGCTCCCTAACATGACGGATTCGGATGTCATAGGGGCCTTCTTGGCCGGCACCACTTGCCGTGATCTCGTGAAGAAGCTGGGGCGACGGGACTCCAACCCAGGGCGAACGAAGCTAATGGACATCGCCACCAAGTTCGCTAGTGGAGAGGATTTTGTCGGGGCTCGCTCAATCGGGGCTCGGGCAAGGGAAAGCGCAAAGGAGGAAGAGCCCAGGGTTCCCGGCCTCTCGAGAACAAGAAAAAAGAAGAAGGACAAGAGCGCAAGGGCAAGGGCCAAACCCTCAATGCCGCCCGATGAAGACATGGTAGGCGCGGTTGAACGCAAGGGGCCTCGCCCCCTACACAAGAGACCTTCGACAACATGCTTAAAAACCATGCCGTAATCACCTGACTACCCGGTCAAGCACACCCCGAGGAGTGCAAAACGGTCGCGCAAGCGCGCCAAGCTCAAGGCCATCCCCCGAGGGTGAAGAGGAAGAAGCGCCCTCGAGGATGGCGCCGGGGGCAACAAGGGGTTTCCCGAAGGTGAACAAGCGCTTCATGATCTTCGGCGGCGGCGGTAATAACATGTCGGTGCAGAAATAAGAAGAAGGAGTCGGGGAGGTATACCGCTGAACCGGCAATCCCGAGGCTGCGCAAGTGGTCGGATCAAGCCATCACCTTCGACCCGGTCGGATCACCCTTGGCACATTCGAACGAGGGGCTTATCCAGCGGTGGTGGATCCCATCATTGCCAACACCCGGCTCACCAAGGTCCTCATGGCCGGAGGGAGCGATCTCAACCTCATCTATGAGGAAACACTCGACCTCCTCGGGGTGGACAAGTCCAAGATCCGTCCGGGGAGGCGGCATTCAACGGCGTCGTCCCGGCAAACAACTCAAGCCCCTCGGGCGAGATAGCCGATACGCGGGGACCTCGAACCGGGCAAAGAGACTCACCTTCGAGATCGCGGAGTCAGGAGGTACATACCACGACTCCTCGGCGACCTTGCTATGCCAAATTCATAGCCGTCCCAAACTACACCTACCTCAAGCTCAAGATGCGGGGCCGGAAGGTGTCATCACCCGCCGCCCCTCGCACCATCATGCATACGAAGTGCGATGTTGAGAGGCATGGAGTACGCCGAGGCGCTCGCCGTTGCGGCACTCATTGCCGACGCAAAGAAGAGCTTCGACGAGATCGCGATCGAGCATGAGGCCAAGCGCCGCGCTGGGAGCTTCGAGCCCTCCTCCGCACCGTTGACGGTCACTAACGACACATTTTTGCGTCAACATTCTACCAATAAGGGTTGAAACTATACCTTACTACACACATATACATTTATAACTCACATATTTCCACTTGTAGTGTCCAAATTATTAATGTCCCAGATTTATATAAGAAACAAGTGGAAAATACACCAAAAGGCCTCCCCTCGAAAGCGCATTCACGAGAACATCAAGCCCAAGGGAGAAATGGACCAAACACGAGAAGCGGGCCGAGCAAACATCGCCACACAACTTTTTGAAGCCCAAACACGCCCGACGTTGAGGGACCGGCCCAAACCGAGAGCCTGAGACCAGGTGCGCACAAGCGCCCCACCTCGTGCGCTCGCACCCATCCCGAGAGCGATTCGGGCCCCGAGGTTTGGCGAGGCGGTTTGTTACCTTCCAAAAGCTGGCGTTACCCGGCGTTGGTTGGTCGGTTTAGCAAACTAGGAAGGTGTTCCCAGTCGGTTTGGCTCCTTCCATATGGGAGGGACATTTTCCAATAAACCCCCTCTCCTCTACCTATAAAAGGAGGCCATCTCCCACCATTGTAACACACACCACACAATGTAGCTCTCTCTCTTCTTCTTCTTCTTCTTCTCCCTCTTCTTCTTCTTCTTTTTTCTTCTTCTTCTTTTCTTCTTTCTTCTTCTTCTTCTTCTTCTTCTTTCTTCTTCTTCTTCTTTTTCTTCTTCTTCTTAGTTTTGTACCTAGGAGGAGTTTGGCAGGATTAATAAAGGAGAGCAAGACATTTTGGAGCTATTCGGTATGATCAATTTAGAGTTCTTCATCTTGTTCTTGTTCTCTACTTATCAATATAGTCATGTTCTTGAATTAGAGTAAAGTCCTTATGACATAATCTTGATTGATGAACTAGTATATAGTTTCTATATCATGATCTTGTCTTATGGAACATCGTGCTTAATTTATCATACATACATGTTTAGACCAAGAGCTAGATCAATATGATGAGTTCTACCTAGAGTTAGACTTGGTTGATGTTGGGTTGCGGGATTGATAGTCGTTCCTTCGGGGCGTGCTCGGTAGAAGGACCCGGGGGATCGGGTAAGCCTTGTATACACGCCGCAGTAATAATCACTAGTGTAGACGTGGTGTGTCTAGACTAAGGGTTTTCTATCTTTTGTGGCGCATCCCACGGTTGGAGGGGTAGGGCGGCCGGTTTAGATTTCTTGTCCGTCCCTTGTAATCCCCCCACATTCGGGTGTGGCGCTAGTTGCAATTGCGGACAACGTCCTTTGGGCGTGGGCGGTGCCCGAAGTAATTCATCAGAGACCTTGACTTTCTTGAACTAGAATCTCTAACAAGAAAAACATGTGTGTATCTGCTATCTTGGCCAGAGACTATCTAGGATATGCTGCTCCATATTAGATTTATTCTTTTATTCATTATTTTACCTTTATCCTTGAGATTGGCTCGAGTGTGTGTGTCAAGTTATCCTACTACCTAATCTATTTTATCCCTATTATGAACATTGGTCTATTATGCATTCGTGTTATCTTGACCATGTCCGAATTAGAGACTTTTACACCATGCCTTCCTTTGGGAAAAATATAAATAACGATACCCCGAATACTTCCGGGTGAAATGCTACAATGATAGATCCGCGGCGCTTGCGGATGAATATCTTGTTTGGCAAGATCTATCACCGTTGATAATCCCGTTCGGATCACCCGACACCGGTGGTTTCACTTAGGGAATGTCAACGGCGCATTTTGGCGCCGTTATTAGAGATGGGTTCTAAAACTTTGTTTCTAGTGATTGCGCTTAAGAAATGCAACAAGCATTTCTGTGATTCTGCAGGGGAAGGCGTTGGTTAAAGGGATGATCTATTAGGACATGTTCTGATAATATGCATGTGTAGTGACCTTTGTTCATAACGAGCTTATCTAAAAAGAAAAAAAAATCTTTTTAAAAAAAAAAAAACTCTTATAAAAAAAAAAAAAATATCTTATAAATAAAAAGCAAGGACTTGTTATCAAGTTAGTATGCACCTTCGGGTATTCTTGTCACTAACCATTTCAGGTGAAGACTAAGAAGAACAAAGGAGCACTTGCGATGCTTGAAAACATGGGGCTACATCAACAAGAAAACTTTGATGCTCTTGGCGGAGGAACGACTCAAAAGGAGACCTCGACCTTGCACACTCGACTTTTTTCACGAAAGTCCAAGTGTGAGAGGGAGGACGGTGATAATATCAAGTTCCACGCAGGGGGATCATAAAAAGAGAGAGAAGTAAAAAAAAAAGAGAAAAAAAAAAAAAAGAGAGATAAATAAGAGATTAGCCTCCCTTGCTATAAAAGAAAAAAAAGAAAAAAAAAAAAGGAGTCGAAAAAAATATATATATAAAAAAAAGAAAGCAAAAAGAAATAAGAGGAGAGAGGAGCAGGTTGGCCCCATAAAGGCACGACTCCACCCTGCATTGCTCCCATGTAAGCAAGAAGGGATCTTTCTCTCCCAAGACCCGTTGTTGCACTGGGTGAGTTTGGTCCTGCCTCCCTCTACTCCGGTGTGAGGAAGTCATTACCAAATCAAGATCATCACGCTACCGATGCAAAGCAATTATAAACTCTATCCTCAAGCTTTTGCGGGCCAAGTACACTCGGGTATGCAAAGGTCCAAAAAAAAAAAAAAAGAGCTAGAAAAAATTAAAATAAAACAACACAAAGTTGCTCTTTTTGCTCCTTCGCATATGTTTCAAAATTTGGTAATCGCGAGAAGGATGGTAAGTCCACTCGCGAATCTACCATATACTAACCATGCGGGGAAAAGACCAAAAGCACGGGGTACAACCCCGATCAGATGAGCATTGAGCTAGCTTGGGGAGGACCCTAACAAGGTAATGAGAAACCTACACTCTCATCCTCTCGGCCCATTACCTTCCAAAAAAATAATAATAATAATGTGTTTTATAAAATATTTTATTATCAAAATAAACAAAAATATTTACTACACAAAAATCTATAAGTAAATATTTTCAAAAAAAAACTAAAATAAAAATCTTTATAAATAAAATAAATTCTTCTAGGAAAAAAACTAAGAAAAAAATATTTTCCTCAATAAAACATATTTTCTCGAATAAATTTTTAGTATATAAAAAAACTATAATCATTTTGTTCGGCCTTTGCAATGTCTTTATCTCCATTGGATGAATCTTGTTTTCATTTCATGCGTCCTTCTTCTATGTTGGCATGTTTTGGTTTGAAAGTTTTGGTTATTCGAATGATCATACTTCCATAGGCGTTTTGAATTAAGCATGGTGCTTAGGTTAAAAAGTCTACCCTAATCAGATTAGACATGGAGTCGAAGTTTGATTATTGAATCGAGTCGCTAGTGTGTAGAATTTGGTCGACCATATGGACAACCCCCGCAGAATTTATCAACATCATGAGGGGTAAGTCCAAGAGATGACAATGCAGATCGGTTGTTCGGTGAACCAAAAAAAAAAAATAATGATAATGATAAATTAAAAATAAATAAAAACCTTTGAAACCCCAAGATTGGTTGTCCCGCTCTTCCAAGATCATCACAAGACAAGCTTGGGGGGAGTCTCTGCACGCTCAAAAGACGATGTTAATCAAAAGATCCATTCATAGCGTTCTCACAAGCTAGCAACGCTCATAAACCGAAGGTAAGTCAAAAGCTAGCTTGGGGAGGACTCCCACAAAAAGGTAACTCGTATCTCACATTCCATTCGCTTATTTTCTTATCCTATATGAATGATGAGGTATGAGAATAAAAAAAACAAAAAAGGAGGGGAAGAAGAAAGAGAGAGAGGAGACTTATTCCACTCCATACATATGTGTTGTAGAAATGTTTAGTTCTACCCCTCGCTGAAATGATGAATAGTTGCCTGGTCTTTTACGTTTTGCCTCGTGCCTAGTTTATAATTCGAATTTCTCTAAAGTTTGGGTTTAGTGGCTAAGTCTAAGAACTCATCCCTAAAAAAAAAAACCCCGATTCATGTGGGTTGCATAGGCTCTATCTAGTCTAAGTTGTTGCCAAGTATGATATGGTACAAATGGATTTGCTATGATTTCGTCCAAAAAAAAAAACTTGACATTCGGGAATCTAATTTGAAAGAAAAGAGAAATGATATGGGCTATGCTAAAAAAAAAAAAAAAAAAAAGTGATGAAAAATGGACATGTGTCCGAGGGCCAGTAGAGCCCACATCTCCCAAAAAAAAAAAAAAAAAAAAAAAAAAAAAAGAGAGAGATAAAAAGACAAAAGTCTAGGGCTGAAAAGAGCCCACCTCTCTAAAAAAAACATATATAGCAATAAAGCCCATACTTTTCTCGAAAAAACAAAATAGAACTTAAATAAATAAAATCCCGATGAGAAAGTTGATCAAAAGGATGAATGAAAAGTATTTCGTTATAACCGTTCTATCCGGCAACCGCCCAAGGCTTTGGAGAAAAGCTAAAAAGCCCCGCTACGATGAAAGGTAATAAAGGGTGAGCAAAAGGCATGCCATTTTATTCAAACTCTAGTAGAAAATCTTATTATAACCCCGGCACTTGAAAAACATAATCGGCATAGTAGCAACTCGATCAAGAACCAAGTACTTTTTTTGCTCGAGGACGCGCCAAAGGGTAAGCTTTGGGGAGTTTGTTGACAAATCACCAACGACACATTTTTTAACGGTCAACATTCTACCAATAAGGGGTTGAAACTATACCTTACTACACACATATACATTTATAACTCACATATTTCCACTTGTAGTGTCCAAATTATTAATGTGCAGATTTA